>JBBPBX010019199.1:2050-37467 GCA_038048925.1 Garcialebias charrua
TTAAAGGTATTGTGACATGATTTTGTAAATTTGAATATTTGTCAGAACATATATATCTTATATCATTGAGCTCTGGTCGTTTTTGCATAATAAATTATAAATATATTAAATTTTTATTCCAAGTTATGGTAGTTTTTTCTCTGGGATACGCCCCTAAAAATCTGCGCATTTCCGCAAAATGTCATCTTGACGTGACAACGGGAAGGCACGCTCCAACGTGCATTTAAATAATAATGGCGGAGCATGTCCTATCGCGTCTGAGATATCATTTTGAGACAGTAAATCTTCCAAAACTCTCATTAATAAACACTCCCTGAATAAAAAAATTACAGATGTTACCTGATGGCGCAGACATAATTTAAAAATGCATACATAGCAACGTGTTTGCTCCGGGCTCTCGGCTAATTTTTTTTAGAAGCTATCTTGGCTAACAAGAGTCCCTGACACCGGTCACGTCTGAGATATATCATTTTAAGACAGTAAATCTTCCAAAACTCTCATTAATAAACCCTCCCCGAATAAAAAGAAACGAGATGTTACCTGATGGCGCAGACATAATTTAAAAATACATACATAGCAACGTGTTTGCTCCGGGCTCTCGGCTAATGTTTGTTAGCTGCTATCTCGGCTTATTACCGGTCGCGTCAGCGATATATCATTTTAAGACAGTAAATCATCCAAAACTCTCATTAATATCCCTCCCCGAATAAAAAGAAACTACAGATGTTACCTGATCGCGCAGACATAATTTAAAAATACATCATTAGCAACGTGTTTGCTCCGGGCTCTCGGCTAATGTTTGTTAGCTGCTATCTCGGCTTATTACCGGTCGCGTCAGCGATATATCATTTTAAGACAGTAAATCATCCAAAACTCTCATTAATATCCCTCCCCGAATAAAAAGAAACTACAGATGTTACCTGATCGCGCAGACATAATTTAAAAATACATCATTAGCAACGTGTTTGCTCCGGGCTCTCGGCTAATGTTTGTTAGCTGCTATCTCGGCTTATTACCGGTCGCGTCAGCGATATATCATTTTAAGACAGTAAATCATCCAAAACTCTCATTAATATCCCTCCCCGAATAAAAAGAATTACCTGATCGCGCAGACATAATTTAAAAATACATCATTAGCAACGTGTTTGCTCCGGGCTCTCGGCTAATGTTTGTTAGCTGCTATCTCGGCTTATTACCGGTCGCGTCAGCGATATATCATTTTAAGACAGTAAATCATCCAAAACTCTCATTAATATCCCTCCCCGAATAAAAAGAAACTACAGATGTTACCTGATCGCGCAGACATAATTTAAAAATACATCATTAGCAACGTGTTTGCTCCGGGCTCTCGGCTAATGTTTGTTAGCTGCTATCTCGGCTTATTACCGGTCGCGTCAGCGATATATCATTTTAAGACAGTAAATCTTCCAAAACTCTCATTAATAAACCCTCCCCGAATAGAAAGAAACGAGATGTTACCTGATGGCGCAGACATAATTTAAAAATACATCATTAGCAACGTGGCCTGTATCGCGGCTATTGTGTTAGCTATCTGATTCGGCTAGCTTGTTAGCAGCGAACAAACATAATCTGCCGTGATAATTGGCTTTATACACTCAAAGTGTATAAAGTAAAACAACATGAACTCACGTAAAATAAATAGTTTATAATCTAAAACACTACACACCTCCGATTATGTTTACACAAAGACTTACTCATCTCCTGGACAGTCTTCCGATGGTCCCTGCGTTGTTTCGACATGGTAGCTCCTGTGGGACTTTCTTCTGTAGATTTTCTTTTAAAAATAGTAGGAATAGCATCCGGTTTTAAAAGTCTTCTGAATCTTACTGGTAATCCTAAAGATTCTTTTATACCAGGTGCTGAAAACAATCGGCAGTGAAATGGTCGCTGCAGACATAGGACTCCTGGAACCCACCGGTCCTTGTCTGGTCCATTCTTGACAAAGTTTGTCATCTTTTGGAAATTTGTGAAGGCTCACTTGTTCACTGCTGATATTAGAACACACAAATGCGCTACAACGTGACGGCATTTTTCAAGTTACACAAATAAAAGGCGATCCTTCAGGAAATGAATCTGTATGGCAAGCAGTTAACACACCTAACAAACGGGCAAGGCTCTGCCTTCTGCCCGTTGTCACGTCACACTGATGTGTCACGTCACACTGATGACGTATTGCGGGAATGCGCGGAATTTTAGGGGCGTATCCCAGCAAGTACCAGAGAAAAAATTAGCATAATTTAGAATAAAAATTTAATATATTTATAATTTATTATGCAAAAACGAACCAGAGCTCAATGATATAAGATATATATGTTCTGACAAATATTCAAATTTACAAAATCATGTCACAATACCTTTAAATATACAGTAATGTAGACCTGAAAATTTGCAACATGCTTCGGTGGCACAACTGGAAGCGCATCGGCTTTAGAATCCAAATTTTGTCTGGGGGACCCGGGTTCGATCTTGACCTGGGTGAACTTTTTTTACGTTTGTTTTTTATTTGATAAATAAAATAAAAAAGGAGTTTGTGTTAACCACAGGCATATTAAGTCTATGGTGTTAACCGGTTCGACATTAGCGGCGTCTCCACACCTTCTCTTTCATACGGAAGGGTATTCCGCTGTTTTGTGAGGTGCGGTTCCTTTAAATATCAAGTAGACCTGAAAATTTGCAACATATTTGGTGGCACAACTGGAAGCGCATCGGCTTTAGAATCCAAATTTTGTCCGGGGGACCTGGGTTCGATCCTGACCTGGGTGAACTTTTTTTAACGTTTGTTTTTTATTTGATAAATAAAATAAAAAAAGGAGTTTGTGTTAACCACAGGCATATTAAGTCTATGGTGTTAACCGGTTTGACATTAGCGGCGTCTCCACACCTTCTCTTTCCACCTCTCTTAACATTGAACTTGTGTTGTGCGGGAGTTGTAGGCGGGACTTCATAGTAGGGGTTGAACGAGTACATAATTTTTAACCTCGACATTAACATAAAAAAACTCGAACGACGCTCGAGTAGCCGATGACGTCACAGTGTCTTATGATGCAAAATAAATAAATAAATATAAATGCATAAAAACCGTCTTTACAAAAAGAAAAAAAAGACCAACAAAACATTGGGAGCATTTATTATGCTCCTATCATTTATCATACTGCAGATAAGTCACAGGAAAAACAAAAGTATTAGTTATTATTATTAATTTTAAAAGTGAAAGTATACCGTGCGGCGCTGAAACCGAAACTGAAAAACAAATGGGGCAACACCGCACCACAGCCTGAAGTGCTGTGCAATTTAGGTTTACTTTTAGAGATTAATGTGTTTATAGGTTTTTTTAATAGGTCTAGAGAGATTAATATGTTGCTTTTGTTTGTGAAACGAGAGAGGAAGCTGCCGTGTTATATATGTGGCCTGCAATGCAACACCGCCACCTGCTGCCAGTCACAATCTACGGTGGTCAGAGAACAGAAAATCAACAGGAAATAGCGCATTTTATAAATTAAAAACTGTTTTACCTTTTTGACAAGACTGCCTGCTCCATTTACATCCGTGCGCACAAAGGAATCCATTTTGTGGCGTCTACTAAAAGCTAAAAGCTACCTCGCGCGCTGTGAAATGTGATGTGATGACGTCACTACGGGTACTCGAGGTGGACAAAAAAGCCTCGATAGAAGTCAAAGCACTCGATCTCTCCAAAACTCGGGTATTCTGTTAATGCACTACTTCATAGTAAGAGAGGTGGAAAGAGAAGGTATGGAGACGCCGCTAATGTCGAATCGGTTAACACCATAGACTTAATATGCCTGTGGTTAACACAAATTCCTTTTTTATTTTATTCATCAAATAAAAAACAAACGTTAAAAAAAGTTCACCCAGGTCAGGATCGAACCCAGGTCCCCCGGACAAAGTTTGGATTCTAAAGCCGATGCGTTTCCAGTTGTGCCACCGAGGCATGTTGCAAATTTTCAGGTCTACTTTATATTTAAAGGAACCGTCCCTCCTGAAATACTGGCTATGCATGCTACATCTATACTTATCACGTAATTACGTGATACGTATCACGTAATTACGTTATACGTATCACGTTATTAGTATTACTATATATTATCACGTAATTACGTGATACATATCACGTTATTACTACATAAGCCCCCAAAAATATTTTCAATAGGTGGCAGCACTATGCTTCCGTATAACTCTGACGTGTCTTCTCACGCTGTCGTCACAGGGTTAGTATAAAAGGTTCAAGCAGAGCCACTCCCCTGCAGAGATCGTTCTTTGCACTTTTCCTTTCTGTCTGCGCCTTGCCACACACTCTCTCGTGGTGCGTTCACTGACAGTCTGTACCATACATGCACAAGCACCGCTGATTGATATCATTTTCAGATTAGCAACTTATTTATTTTAAGAATACTTTTCACTTCATCAAAATCTATTGAACTACAGCGTTCTAAAACATTTGGTTGTATTTGTTTTTTATTCTGCGATGGACTAGTGATGCATGAATGCCAAGATGGTGCAGAGGCAGGGAGCCGGCTTGGGACCCGAAAGACCCAAGTTCGATCCCCGGTCACTGCATACCTTGTGGTATTAATTTCATTAATCTTTTTAAGCCTTTTGTTTCGGATAGATCGGGTGAGAATAGATAAATACATCTACATAATAATTCTTTGTTGTTGCTTGTTTTAAGTTGTTTATTACTAATGTAATTTTAACATTCAAAAACAATAACGGTCTGTCGTCCTGGCCACACCTCCTCGCTCACCCCCAACCCGTGTCTGTTGACACACCCACTTTGTTGCATTTTTCAAATCTTGTCTTGGGACGGAGCTATTGTAGAACAGTGGGGTAAGTACCTCTTTAAGGAGCTCGTTACTTGCACAAAAAGTCACTCAGATACGGAGGAGTCTTTCTTTGGCGTTCCGAGCGGCGTAGTACCGGTGGTGAATCTGTTCTCTATCCGATGTCCACATCTGGCACATCTACCGCAGGAAACTGAACCTGAGCTGTTTCAGCAGGCTCCACCAACGCCCTTCCTCCTGAAGATGGAGCCACCAAGTCTGTCGTCCCGAGTGCCACCACTTCATCTGGATCCTAAAGGGCGAAATATACCTGAGCGTACATGGAGTATGCCTATACGCCACGTACATACGCCAAGGCAAAAGCGTAGCCCCTCGGGCACAAACGCGCAAAGCTTTTTTTTACGACCGCGAACGCGATGCGCGGTGTCTGACCATAAACTTCCCCGGCGCCGGACTGTTTTGTATGTTACACAAATGAAATAAATTCCCCTTCTTTATCGCTGATCGGGCCTTTTCTTTTGTTTTTTTGCCTAAAGTCAAGTATTCGCTTCTTCCTCCGTTCACTCGATGACTGAAATGAATGAATTCAGGTCCTACCTGGGTGCGCAATGTTTTAAATATCCCTGGTGCGCTGTGTGCTGCAGGAAAAGCGCTCCCTGTTATTATTTTTATTTCTGAGAGAACTTTTTATAACATATATAGTAGAAACACCGTATCAGAACACCGCAGCGGTCTTAAGCGAGCTGCTCATGAGCTGACTGAAAGCTGTCAATCATTTCAGTAGGCGTGTCAGCAAGTGACCAATCAGCGAGCTCAGTTGAGTCCCCTCCGCGCGCAGCTGCTCATATTACAACAAGGATCTGGAGCGAGAACGAGAGCGTTTGAAAGCTGATAAAAGCCAAGCTATAGCAGCGAAAACATGCGCACAAAATGCGCGCGTACAGTGGCGTACTTCATGTACGCTGAGGTGTAGTCCAGGCTTTAAGAGCGCACTGTGCTCCAGCTCCATCCATCCCTCTCTGCATAACATGTAGTTTCTTGATTTGATCAACATGTCGCCGCATGACACGCCCATCTCCCATCTGCACAGTATAAGATACTGGACCTGTGCTCCTTACAATGATGGCCGGCACCCACTTTGGTCCATGACTGTAGTTACTAGGGTTGTAACAGTACGCTAAAATCACATTTAGGTTCGGTTCAGTTTCAAGGAGGGCTCGGTTTGGTTAATTTTCAGTACAAAAAAAAAAAAGACAAAATAAAGACTTACAAAATTTTTATTTTGAAAATATGCTTTACACTTAAACAATTCTTTGTTAGCTCGAAATTATAGCAGAGGTGTGTTTCTGTCTATCATTTTCTTAATAAATGCACTTTAATGGTCAAATTAGCTGCATTTCGCCGGGGCGGTGCATCTGGCTGCTGGATTGAAGATTCCAAGCAGAGAGGTGGGGAGAGTATGGCAGGCCGATTGAGTCATTAATAGCTAGTGAAGATTCTCAGTCATCCAGGACATGGTGAATTCTAAAAAGTGCAATAAAAAAAACAAAGTATAGTATAATAGTATAATAAATAGTATAATAAATAAAGTCCAGTTGTTTTTGTCTTGAACTTTTTTAAATTTGTCATTATAGGCACGTTTTCCTATTACATGATACAACAGCCAACAGCATGCCATACTATTACTTACTAGGTAGTCCCCGAATTACGAGCGCTCTGATCTGCGAGGTCCCAGACTTACGAGCTGCGAATTTTTGGAAAAAACGAAAAAAATACTGAGTTTTCATGTGTTTTTTCACTACAGTTAGCAAGTTAAGCATATAAACACACGTTTCCGATCATTTTTATGCACTCAAAAGTAGTTTTTAGATGAAAATAGAGTGTTTTTAGGTGCGCTGGCGAAAACCGTTCCAATTTACGAGCGGACTTCCGGGTTTACGAAGGAAATGGCGGCCGTTCCAAATTACGAGATTTCCGGTTTACGAGCGCCCCCTTGTGACGGATCTCGCTCGTAAATCGGGGAATACCTGTACTGGGGCCATCAGGAACTACTGTTTTTTTTTTCCAGTCAGAATGAATGGAAACGGTCAGAATTCAGTCAAATGGTTTATAAATATGGGAAAAAATCTATAAATGTCACTTAATAATAATAATAATAATAACTTTTATTTATAACGCACTTTACATCAAACAGATCTCAAAGTGCTACAATGAAAAATAAAATCAAGATAAAAATCAATCATAAATGCAACAAAGAAAAGGAACAACCAAGAGGATGGAGCCTCACAGATGATTGCATCAAAAATTTAAAATTCACAAAATGCAGATAAAATACTCAAAAAACTGGGTGCAATAAAAAACAAAAGCACAATTAATTATTTAAAAAACTGGATAAAAAGAAAGGTTTTAAGACTTTTTTTAAAACATGTCACGGTCTGTGGGGCCCTCAGATATGAGGGCAGGGCGTTCCACAGCCGAGGGGCAGCGCAGGAGAAAGCCCGGTCTCCCATTGTGCGAGACCGAGACCTGGGAGTGAGAAGAAGATGGGTGTTGGAAGAGCGGAGAGTGCGGGAAGGACAGTGAGGAGTGAGAAGTTCTTTTAAATAGGATGGTGCATTACCGTACAGGCACTGGAAGGTGAGCAGATAAATTTTGTATGTGATCCGGGCAGAAACAGGAAGCCAGTGTAGTGAACGCAGTACAGGAGTGATGTGTTCATACTTACGCACTCTCATCAGGACCCTGGCAGCGCTGTTTTGGACATACTGTAGTTTTTGTATGTTCTTGCCAGGAATCCCGAAGAGAAGTGCATTGCAGTAATCCAGTCTGGAGGAGACAAAGGCATGGACGAGCTTTTCTGCATCAGTGAGGGACAGTGTAGACCGAAGCTTTGCAATATTTCGAAGATGAAAAAAAGAAGTTTTACAGATATGCTTTATATGGCTTTCAAAGGTGAGTTGTGGATCAAAAATAACACCAAGATTGGTGACTGTATTGGAAAGAGAGATGTTCTGGCCAGAAAAAGTGATACTGAGGATTTTTTGTTGTTGAATTTGATGTGATGTACCAATTTGAATTGCTTCTGTTTTTGAACTGTTAAGGTGAAGGAAATTTTGCCGCATCCATGCCTTTATCTCCTCCAGACACGCTGTGAGTGTGGAAAGAGAAGAAAGTGGAGAAAATGGAGAAGCTGAAGAAGATGATGTAGATGGGGTCTCAGACACATTGCTACCCAGTTTAAGATACAGCTGAGTATCATCAGCATAGCAATGGAATGAGACCCCATAGCTGCTGATAATACACCCAAGTGGTACCATGTATAGGTTGAAAAGGAGGGGTCCCAGAATTGATCCCTGGGGCACACCACAAGAAACAGGATGGCTCAATGACTTGGCACGCCCGATGGAGACAGACTCCATCAGAAGCTCTGTTGAGGACAACTGGAACGCAGCTCTTTATTGGCTGATTAAAAACTCTTGTTTTTATTGGCTGGAAAATGGAGTGTCACCTTTTCTTTTTAGAAATGCTTATTTACCACCTGGAGAAGCAAGGGGACAATATTTTTTTTTTTTTTTTTCAGAGATTACCTGGCTAACATCAGTCTGTCAGGAGTTAGTGACAGAGTGAAGAAATATGTTTATAAAAAAAGCTACATACTGAAGCTTTAAGCAATTTAATCCGGAAAAAGAGTGAACTCGTGAAGAAAGTTTGTGTAGATAATATCTGCTCAAATCTTTCATATATATAGATCCATATATATATATCCGTATATATATATGTGTTCTATTACATATTGGTAGCACCCCACGGTGTTCCCTTACAATACTGAAGACTTGGTTCAAGTAGGTAACACCAAAGATAGGAGGTTTTAACAGGTTAAACTTTAGCACAATGAGTAATTAAAAACAACACCCAAGGATTCAACATCCTGAATTCTAAACTGCCATCGGACCAATAACAATTGCAAAGCTCAGGAGAGGAACTACCGTTAATGCATAGCTTCCTTATGTCTAACCGCTCTAGTCCCCTGGCCGCTAAGGTGGAGCGAACCATAAGATGAGAAATATGGGTGTGGCATGCAAATGAAGGTAGCCAGTAAGTCCGGACGAATCCTCTCATCAACAGCCTTCAGTCGGAGCTGTCCCACATAGTTGCAGGTAAAACCCAAACTCAGGGACCAGTTCGAGAGACCCTCTAGGTAGGTAGGCTGCAGTGAGGACTTGCCACGCATCCAGTGGTTGCCTCGCTGATCCACAGAGCACTACACATGCCAGCACCAAGTCTCTGTCTGCTCAGGAATGACACAGTACTTTGGCTGATTTCAACAGTTGTTTAGCCAAGCTGAATGCTTCCTGCTGTTCTTTATTCCAACACCATGGAACTCCTTTCCTCAACATATGATGTAATGGTGCTAAGCGTGTAGCTAGATTAGGAAGAAACTTGTTGTAGTAGTTTAGGAGGCCCATAAAAGCTTTTAGTTCAGTCACTGTGGTTGGAGGTGGAGCTTCCTCAATGGCTCTCACTTTGCTTTTTACTGGGTGCAAACCTTCTGCATCGATTCTGTGACCAAGGTATTCCACCTGATCTTGTAAGAATACACATTTACTCCTTTGAAGTTGCAGTCCGGCCTCCTTTAGTCGTTTGAGAACATCATCCAGCGTTTTCAGGTGTCCTCTGGTGTCACTTCCAGTTAGCAATATGTCATCCAGGTAAACTACTACCGTACATTTGGTACACCTTGTAGCAAGCTTTCCATTGTTCTTTGGAAAATATCTGGGGCTGATGACACTCCAAATGGTAATCTGTTATAAGTTAAAAGGCCTCGGTGTAGAGGTGTCGTTTCTTTGCCCGAGCCCGACCCTACCCGAGCCCTACCCGACTTCGGGTAGGGTAGGGCCATATTTTTGCGTTTGATTGGCGGGCCGCGGGTCGGGCTCGGGCTTTGATGTGGTTTTTTTTAATCATACAGCACAAACAAAACTAAATAAAAATGCACACAATATAAAATTGTTTTAATCTGCTTGTAAAGAATATAAGGCAGTAAGTTTATTGATGAGGAAATAATTAATAGAGTGAATTTAGATGGTGAAAACCGCAGCGCACTGAGCGCAGCCACTCAGCCAGAGAGCAGGCGCGCGGCGCGCGCCTGGACGAGCGTCTCCCCCGACATGCTGGACTTTTTAGTGACATTTCTCGAACCATTTTACCGTGCACAGAGAGAACTGGAGGGTGACAAATATCCCACCAACCTGGTTTGTCTCTGGAATGAGAAACTGAAGCTGCCAGTCCTCCTCACACACAGACTCTCCGCAGCAGGTGTTTCTGCGCGACATGCAGAAGTGCTGGAGCGCAAAATTATTATCCACGACTTGCAGAGAGTTGCATTATTTCTGTGGCCTAACTTTAACAAGCTCAAAATTATGTCACCAGCTGACGTGCGTCAGGTGCACGCTCACGTCCGCACACTGCTCTCTGCGGCGGAACAAGTTGCCGCATTCCTGACATTCCTGAAGCTTCAACAGCAAACTGCGAGCAGCGCGCTCACACCTCCTCCATCAAAACACAGAACAACATCAAGTTCTTTTGCTGAGTGGGAGAACGCAGTAAAAGCTTAATAAATAAACGTAGTGTTTTTTTTTTTTTGTTGTTGTTGTTTTTTTTTTTAATCGGGTAGGGTCGGGTCGGGCGGTGATTTCTAGGAAATCAGCGGGCTCCCTCGGGCTTGGGTAATTAAACTAAGGGCTCGGGTAGGGTAGGGCCGTGTATTTCCGGCCCGATGACACCTCTACCTCGGTGTGTGTTTATTGTCAGGTATTTCTTGGGAGTCCTCATCCATGACTATCTGCTGATATGCACGACTTAAGTCGAGCTTGGTGAACTGTTTGCCTTCTGTTAGTGCATTGAAAAGGTCTTCCACAAGTGGAATTGGGTATTGTTCCAGCGACGAAGCATTGTTTACTGTTAATTTATAATCACCACAAATTCTGACTGAGCCATTTGGTTTCAGAAAAGGCACAAAGGGCGCTGCCCAATCTGCATACTTTACTGGGGTTATGATATCCTCCTTTAAAAGTCGTTCTAACTCCTCTTCCACCTTAGTCCATATGGCATATGGGACTGAACGGGGTTTGTAAAATTTAGGGTGGGCGTCTGCCGATACACGGATGGTTGCCGGCACGCCTCTTAACATCCTCAACTCTTCTTTAAAAACCTCTTCATGACTCAAAAGAACTTCCTGTAACTCTTGTGCCTCTGTTTTCACCTGTTTAATCCCATCCCACTTGAGTTTCAATTTATTCAGCCATCCTCTGCCGAACAGATTTGATCCAGTTCCCTTCACTACCATCAGTGGCAGCGTTTTCTTCTGGTTTGCATAGTTCACTTCAACCTGAGCTACCCCCACCACTGTAATTTTCTCTCCACTCTATGATTTAAGAGAGATTTTACTGTATTTAATCTGTGGTCGACTGTCTTCATGCCACAACTCCAAAAAGTGGTTTTCATTCATAAGACTGACACTACAGCCTATGTCAATTTCAAACTTCACTTCTTGCCTGTTTACTTCCACTTTTACTACGAAAGGGTCAACTTTCTGGATAGATGTTTCCGTTGACAAACATGCCAGAGTGAATGCTTCTTCATCTTGATCTGAACTGTTGTCGTCATCTTGTTTTTCACATACCTTGTGTGATCAATAAGGCGTTCAATACAAGATCAACTGGACTTTATTTGTTGCAGAAGACGTTTCGCTTCTCATCCGAGGAGCTTACTTCCGATCCTGGCAGAGCAGGTCACATCTCTTTTTGCTCCTACACCTCCTTGGTTTCCCCCCCCATGCTTCTGCATTTGTCTCGTCTGTAACTCTTCAGCGCTTGCTCGAACCAATTTGGAAATGGATTTATGTGCGTGGGCTGTTTCCTGGGCTATTTCCTCTATCGATACTATCGATTAAAAAAAAATCCGCGAAGCGCACCGGCCAGGGAGAGCCGGCGAGCCCCATCGACACGCGTGCGGTGAGCTACATTATGGACTCGAGGAGCAGGTTAATGTGTCTGACCTTTCTGTCGGGGACGTGGAATCTCTGTGGATTATTGGGATACTGGTGGCTGTCTGCCACTGAAGGCTGAGGAGGACCGCTGCGATCGGCGTGCTGGCGAGACTTCCTGCTCAGCGAAAATGCTTTGATCCAGGCTATGATGACCTTCCCAGCTGTTGTGCGAGCTGAACCGCACGGTGGGAGCAACGGTGGAGCCGCGGACCTACTATGTGTTTTGGAACTCGTTTACAGCTGTCTGGCTTCAAACAAGGCACATACGGAAGGATCTTGTAGCTCGGAACCTCTCTCGATTCGGCGATTTGGACCCAGAAACAGCACCTGGACTTAAGACTGCAGTCAAAAGTACACTGTGGCCTGACTGAAAAAATAAAGCAACTATCTAATCTGGTCTCTGAGCAACCTTGAACTGAAGGCTGTCTGCAAATCTTCTCCTGGAGCTGAAAGCTGAAGTGAACTCGCTGTCCCCCCCCCCCCCAGAGGTCTCTGTGTGTGCGTTCTCAGATGGAGCCGTGCTGTGAGACCTGCGAACTGTGCTTATCTGGAACTGATTACTCACAGACTTTACCTCCCGCCTGCCGTCATCATGCATCATGTCCTGTCTAATATGTGCTAAAAGCTGGTAGAGGTTTTTTTGGACTTTATCATGGAGTGTCTTGTGACAAGTTGTGATAGATTCTCTTTTTTTGAATACCACGTTCTTACCCATTTGTGTGTCTATTCCTTTTTCCATATCTGGCGGCGCGGTTTCAAACTGCTGCGGCTCGTGCGTACGTCTCTTTAAGATTGTGCGTGCGCCAATTGCATAACCTTGTATCTCGGTGCATAACATGCCAATAAAGATATATTCTATTCTATTTATCAATTCAATAAAGCTCCTTGGATGAGAAGCGAAACGTCTTCTGCAACAAATAAAGTCCAGTTGATCTTGTATTGAACGCCTTTTTGATTTTATAATGTCCTAGACGACTGAGAATCTTCACCAGCATACCTTGTGTGATCTGTGTGACCGACCTTGGCGCCCTCCTTGACGTGCTCCTTTTTTTTAGGGGTCAAGATGGTGTAGAGGCAGGGCAGCCGACTTGGGACCCGAAAGACCCAGGTTCGAACCCCGGTCACTGCATACCTTGTGGTGTCTATTAGCAGCACACCTCATCCCTAGCTCCCCGGGCGCTTTTTATAGCTGCCCACTGCACCACCTGGTGGTGGTTGGGTTAAATGCAGAGACAAATTTCGTCTTGTATGAAAACATACACAGATGACAAAATGTGGCATTATTATTATTATTATTTCCTTAAAAATGGTCTCATCTTTCTTTTTATTTCTGGCCCTGCAGGCCCTGGCAATATGTCCTATTTTCCTACAAAAGTGACATTTGGCGTCTTTAAACCTACATTCGACAGCACTGTGGTTTTTCCCCTGTCATCGGTAACACACACTCTCTCTTTTTTTCCAATCTGCTCTCTTTTCGTTTCCCTCCGCCACCATGCTGTGACATGCTGTTGACTGTTGTAAGTCTGAAACGTTCCTGTTTGCAGCTTCTTCAGCTACAGCTATTTGAAAGGCTCTTTCAGATGTCAGGTCACTCTCCGCCAGCAGACGTCTTTGAATCCTATCGTTATCAATCCCGCACACTAGACGATCTCTCAGCCTCCGTTCCAGCGTAGAACCGAAGTTACAATCCTGAGCCAGACGTCTGAGCTCTGCTACATACGCGCTGACGGACTCAGCAGGTTGACGAGAACGAGAGTCAAACTTGTATCTTTGCACAATCTCACTTGGTTTTGGATTAAAGTGTTCTTTCATCCTTGTAACCAACTGACTGTACGTTTTAAAGCTGGGCTTGTCGGGGCTCACGAGGTTTCTCATTAGCTTATATGTGGCTGGACTCACCACACTAATAAGGATAAGTCTCTGCTTATCACCATCATTAATGTCATTTGCTTCAAAAAACTGTTCAAGAATCTCACAGTATTCTTCCCAAGTTTGCTCTTTAGCATCAAATGCTGACAGAGTGCCGATTGTCGTGCTCATGTCGGCCTTGCTAATTACCTCCGTTGGTAATCACTCCGCCTCGTGTGTTTCCGCCCGACAATGTGCGTCCGTTCCTTTCTCCTTTTTGAGTCGAGGTGCTTCCCGTCTCTAGCCACTATCCTCATCGCCAAAATGTGATATCTTCACTTCTAAGAAGTAATCACTCTCATAAGTTGTCTTTAACTTGTTTATTTGGTCTTGAACACAACGTACACACTGCAGGCGCCAGCTCATTCAGTACTAGCTTACTCCCTTGACACCACTGCCCTCTAGTGGTCTGGGGGGTTAGCCAACTAAACCTAAATTAACTAAAGCCCCCGGCATAGCTCTGCGTTGGGCCGAGCGCCACGCCGTGCGAACGCCGCGGCACAAGCCTTTGAATGCGGGCGTGAACGCGCCAAGCTCAAATTTTACGACTGCTTACGCGCGCGCGGTCTCACAATAAACTGCCCGGCGCCGGACTGTTTTGTATGAGACACAAATGTATTAAATTCCCCTTTTTCATCCCTGATCTGGACTTTTCTTTTGTTTTTTTGCCAAAAGTCAAGTGATCGCTTGAAGCGATCACCATTCGCTTCCTCTTCCGATGAGGAGGAATGAATGAATTTGTCACAAGCGAACTGACTCATGTTCAACGTGGCTGCGCCAGGTTCTAAATATTTCCTGGTGTGCTGGTCTGCTGTGTGGGCTGAAGGACCAGCGCTCCCTGTTTTTATTTTATTTTTTAGAACTTTTTATTAACATATAAACACAGAACATAGCTGCGTAGCTCGTGCCTTTTTTCCCCCGACCCGACCTGTCAATCAGTTCAGTAGGCGTGTCAGCAAATGACCAATCAGCGACCTCAACTTGTCCTGTAGGTAAACGCTCCACCCTGCTTCTGCTCAAATGATGTCAACAATAGCCTATATGCCACGGACTTCCGTTCCTGCACCTCCGTAGTCATTACACAGACGGCGCACTTCCAGTTAGCGGGAAAGACACGAACATAAATGACTAAATTCAATTAATAAAACATCAGCATACACACCAATAACAACTCTATACTGTACACATATAAATCCATATAAAATTATGGCGACGTTCCCCCTACGGATAGCCGCGATAAATATTCGCCGAAACCCCCCCGCGGGACAGCTGTACCCACTGGTGGGCGGACACAACGGTACTCACGTGTAGTGCCGGTAGCGCGTGGCCGCTTCCCGTTTCGGGTCGTTGTCATGGTCTGCTACTAGGAGCTAACGCTAGCAACAACGGAGGTGGATGGGAACCGGAAGTGGCGGGTATGTGTTGGATTTTACCGGAAGTACGTCACGGCTCCCCGTGGCATATAGGCTATTTGGAGCGAAAACGTTGGAGCTTCACACTGAGCTATACTGTGAACTGCCTGCGCGCAGCACGCGCGCGTTGGGCGGCGTGCTGCCCAACGCTTAGCTCTGCCGGAGCCTTAACTCGGTATATTACAAGGTGAGTGTGAGTGGTCAGGAGCTGCAACATCGATCACATGTGGTTTTCAACAAACATCTGCGGAGCCACGAGGTGGTTGTTGGTGAGGAACCAGAGGAGCAGACAGGAGAACATCAAACCAACAACAAACTACACATGATTCAAAATGTTCACACTCAAACAGACTCTCTGGTTGTGTTCAGATGTGGAGGAAGCTGAGAGTCAGAGCCTGCCTCGGAGCCCACATGAAGAGGAGGAGGAGGAGGAGGAGGAAACCATCTCCTCACAGAACCAAGTGGACCTGAAGGACCCAGATTATGAAGCAGCACCAAGGTAACAGCATGTTTGTCTGAATAACATAATTTTACTGTCATTACTGTCGACCTTGACCTCTCTAAATGGTTTTAAGAATCTGTTGGAATCTTGGCAAATACCAATGCAGACATGTTCCTGTTTTTAGTTTTCTACATCTACCTTATAATCTGTCTGTTTTGCTACTTTGATATCTTTGTTTTAATTTGTTTAAAAAATCTGTATTTCTCTCTTATGTTTGTCTATTGTTGATTGTTCAAGGAAAATCTACTGTTGCTGTTGTCATCATCCTTTAGTTTGTAGACAGGTCTCTCTTGTAAATGAGTCCTCGAGGCTCAATGAGATTAACCTGACTAAATAAAGGTTGAATGAAAAAATTAAAATCAGCTCAGAGCTCCATTACAGGATTTGTGTCCACCATGTTGGAGGAGGAACAAAGCTCCATGTTGGAGGAGGAACAAAGCTCCATGTTAGAGGAGGAACAAAGCTCCATGTTAGAGGAGGAACAAAGCTCCATGTTGGAGGAGGAACAAAGCTCCATGTTAGAGGAGGAACATGTTAATGAGCTGATAACTGATCATCATATTGATTAATTCAGTCTGACAGAAACTGGCTACAACAGGAAGGTTTTGTTAAATGAATGAACTCCACCTAAATATTGAGATGTTCATGTTCCTAGAACAACTTGTGAGTTGGAACCTGCGTAGCTTCTATTTTTTAGTCAGGACTATTAATTAATACTAAACCAATTATTATTAGGGGTGTAAGCTAAAACCACATTTCGGTTCGGTTCAGTTTCAAGGAGGGCTCGGTTCGGTTTATTTTCGGAACAATAAAAAAAAAAAAATTACAAAACATTTATTTTGAAAATATGCCAAGTAAACAATACGTTTGTATGAAAAATAAATAAAAGCGACCCATTTGGATGATATTTTAAATAAACGGCACTCTTTACAATAAATAAACTATATTAACAATAAAAAAAATCTTAATAAATACAATAACAGTCAGAACCAGAACAATAAGCAGCAACAGACTGTTTACAATCTACCACGGTAATCAAGTTTAAAGTTTTTGTCCAAAAAGACCAACTTGTCCATAAATTCTGCTAAAAGCACCGATCTAGTTGCAGTGAATATCTCCAGTGGTGGAGAAAATCATCTCAATAACAACAGTAGCAGCAGTGTGGATGTATTTGTCCTCATTACTCACAACAACCTTTTCTTGGACCTGTTCCTCCAGGTGGGACAGGTCCCTGGAAAAGTTCAGAGTTCAGTCATCACACACTTCTTAGCTGCAGGTGATCTGGTGGATTTCCCTGAAGAGGAAGACGACTCAGCTGCTATCTCTGTCCCAGACTGGAAATAAAACAGAGGTAAAAAAAAAAAAAGTGAATAAGATTATAATTTTAAATTAAAAAGATTAATTAGATAATACCAGGACACGTTGGAGGGACTATGTTTCTCGGCTGGCCTTGGGATTCCCCTGGAGGAGCTGCTCCAAGTGGTTGGGGAGAGGGAAGTCTGGGCCTCCTTACTTAGGCTGCTACCCCCGCAACCCGACCCCGGATAAGTGGAAGACAATGGATGGATGGATGAATTAGAAGAATAATAAAACAACAATACCTCTTCTTGAACGGTTGAATCTCACTCATCATCATCATCATCAGGGCTTTAATCAGCTCCAGGGCTTGTTGACAATATCAGTTTTAGTTTTTTCATAAAGTTCTGAACTTTTTGGCTGAAGTGTTGACATGATAGATGTTCGTAGCGAGGCTCAAGAACTTTAAAGCCGGCACATCAACAACATTCAGACGTAGATCCAGAGCTTTAAAAACTTCTACAGTTTGTGTTATTGCTTTGGACTGATCTGAATTACCTGATGAAGGTTGTTTAAATGCTGCTGCTGTTCGGTGTTTACAACACAGCTTTTCTTGCGTGTAGAAGAGACGTTCACATTCGGATGACGTCGTTTCAGGTCTGTTAACAAGTTAGACGTGTTGCTGCTGCAGATCCAATCTTGTTGGTTCTCTCGTGGCTGAGCACTCCTCTGCACGTCCGCACCAATCTCCGTGAAACAACGTCCACACACAGCTTTGGATTTGCGTTCATCTTTTAACAAGGAAGCCATAACGTTCTTAAACATGAGACCGCAACAAGAAGCTAGCCTGCTAAATGCTACGCGTGCTACAAGATAATAACGCAGTGCTGAAACACGCCTAGGAATTTTTAGTTCCGCGGCTCATATATTTTCCCGTTAATAACGTTTAATGAGTGAAAAAATAACCGAAACGGTTCGGTACACCCACGTGTACTGTTACATCCCTATTGACAATGTGTTCTCAGACCACATGCCAGTCCTTTCAGCCCCTGGCGTTTCTCTCCCTCACTGAGGAGCTGACATCCCAGTTCAACTCTGTCTGCTTAAAGGCTCTGGATTATGTTGCTCCTGTTAAAACTAGAAAATCGAAACTCAGAGCAGAACCTTGGCTGAATGACGTCACCAAGGCCGTTAGGCAGCAATGCAGGAGGGCGGAGCGCAAATGGAGAAAAGACAGGCTGCAGGTCTCTTTTCAAATACTAAAAGAGAGTTGGTGTCATTATCAGAAAGCAATGAAAACTGTTAAATCTCAATACTTTTCTGATATCATTGCTTCAAACTCTCACAATCCACAAGTTCTGTTTTCCACCCTAAACTCTGTTCTCCACCTCACTGAACCATCACCTCTGGAAGCCTCGACTGAGCTGTGTGAGAACTTCCTACATTTCTTTTTAGAAAAAATTGCGACCACCCGGGCTTTCATTTCTCCTCCAACTCACGATCCATCCATCCCACCTCAATCTGTTGTTGTATTTGACCATTTTGAACCAGTCTCTCTGTCTTCTCTAGAGCAGGTCATGTGCAACTTGAAACCATCTGGTTCCCCCTTTGATGTGGTCCCCTCTTGGCTACCAAAGGAGGTTTTTCCTACTCTAGGTCCCTCCATTCTTGCTATTGTAAATAGCAGTTTATCCACTGGCGTGGTACAAAAAACCTTTAAACATGCTGTTGTTCAACCTTTCCTGAAAAAAACCAAACCTTGACCCCTCAGTTGTATCTAACTTCAGGCCTGTCTCCAGACTCCCATTTGTATCTAAACTTATAGAGAAAACAGTTGAGTCCCAGTTGAAGTGCTTTCTGGAGGATCACGTCATCCTTGAGTTATTCCAATCAGGCTTTAAAGATCCACTGACATGATTTTTTTACTATTCATAAAATTGCTCAATATATATATATATTTTAACATTTAAATATGTTCGTTTTTGCAAACAAAATGATAAATCACTTTAATTTTGCTTTAAAAGTGATTTTGAACTTCAAGCCGTGTTTAATCATGGGAAAACCGATTACACGCGAACGCACCATCTGTGACGTAGTGTCCAGAGTGAGAGGCAGAGCTCTGGGCTTGTCACAGTGCGCGCGTGTGAGCAGCTCCACATGAAGGTAAGTCTGATACAGCATCAGACCTAAATTAGATCCTGTTGTTTCTTGTTCCATCACCCAAACTATTTTCTGCTTCCCAAAATGAAGACAAATAACTCAAATCTTCACATAGATTGTTAAATTTGTCGGGTTTTAAATTGTCCGCTATTAAAGAGACCAGAGCCCTCTGCCTCTCACTCTGGACACTACGTCACAGATGGTGCGTTCGCGTGTAATCGGTTTTCCCATTATTAAACATGGCTTGAAGTTCAAAATCACTTTTGAAGCAAAATTAAAGTGATTTATCATTTTGTTTGCAAAAACGAACATATTTAAATGTTAAAATATGTATATATATTGAGCAATTTTATGAATAGTAAAAAAAAAAAATCATGTCAGTGGACCTTTAAACCTCTCCACAGCACTGAAACTGCCCTACTGAAGGTTTTGACCCAAACAGACCATCCAGCACCAGACTCACTTCACCACCAGATGAAGAGTGTCTCAGCGTGACCGCAGCAGAAGTAAGGAGTACTTTCAGGAGGACTAATCTTCACAAAGCAACCGGCCCAGACAACATCCCCGGGAAAGTGCTGAAAGAATGTGCCGATCTGCTCTGTGATGTGCTGGGCGACATCTTTAACACCTCATTTGCCTTGGAGACAGTTCCCACCTGCCTGAAGACTGTCACCACCATCATCCCAGTCCCAAAAAGCTCCACAGTGACTGGCCTGAATGACTATCGGCCGGTGGCTCTCACCCCGATAGTCACAAAATGCTTTGAAAAACTGGTCATGACCCACATCAAAACATCCATCAACATCAACGAGGACCCTCATCAGCATGCGTACCGTGAGAACCGGTCAACAGAGGATGCCATCTCCTCTGTGGTCCACACTGCTCTCACCCACCTGGATCAGAAGGACTCATATGTCCTTATGCTCTTTGTGGACTTCACATCTGTCTTCAACACCATGATTCCCCAAACCCTGATGAACAAACTATTCACACTTGGACTAAGCTCCTCCATTTGTAACTGGGTACTAGAATTTTAACAAACAAACCACAGTCGGTGAGGATCAACAACTTCTCCTCCACCACCATAACCTTCAGCACTGGCTCTCCTCAGGGCTGTGTGCTGAGCCCTCTCCTGTTCACTCTGCTCACATATGATTGTACAGCCACACTTCCAGGCTGTCATATTGTAAAGTTTGCAGATGATACAGCTGTGGTGGGATGCATCACAAACAATGATGAGTCCAGCTACAGGCAGGAGGTGGAACACCTGGAGAGCTGGTGCAAAGAGAATAACCTTCACATCAATGTGAAGAAGACAAAGGAGATGATTGTGGACTTCAGAAGGAACAAACACACCCACACCCCACTGAACATAAGAGGATCTGCAGTGGAAGTGGTCTCCAGCTACAAGTACTTGGGTGTACACTTGAATGATAACCTCAGCTGGAGCAACAACACCACCAGCCTGATCAAGAAAGGTCATCAGAGACTCTACTTCCTCAGACGGCTGAGACGAGCTGGTCTGAGAAGCCCAGTCCTCACCTCCTTCTACAGGTGTGCAGTGGAGAGCATCCTGTGCTCCAGCATCAACGTGTGGCATGGAGGCTGCACAGTTGAAGAGAGGAAAGCTCTACAGAGAGTGGTGAAGGCTGCACAGAAGATGTTGGAGTCAGTCTCCCCACCATCACAGACATCTACACCTCCAGATGCAGGAAGAGAGCCACCTGCATCATGAAGGACCACACTCACCCAGCACACACACTTTTTGCCCCACTCCCCTCAAGAAGGAGGTTGAGGAGCATTAAGTGTAGAACCATTAGACTGAGGAACAGCTTCTACCCTGAGGCTGTTAGACTCGTGAATAAATAACCAGAATAACTACTGCAAAATATCACAGCACGTTGCTGCTGATCTGTTTCATGTTGCTGCTGATCTGTTTCTTGTTGCTGTGTTCATTTGTGCCCATCTGCTCATACAGACTCATGTTTGTGCTGCTGTTTAGAGTGATGTTTTTCTATGATATTAGTGCTTAGTGTATTTTTTTAAGTTAATGTTTTTCATAGTTCATATCTTAGATGTTATTACTGTTTTTCTTTTACTTTTTATTGTTGGATGTAACTGGGACCCTGTGTACATAATCTCGTTTCATCACATGTACCTAGGGATGGGAACCGAGAACCGGTTCTGTTAGAGAACCGGTTCTTAAAAGTCCAATTCCATGGAATTGTAGGATGCTTGTCTTAACGATTCAGCTTATCGGTTCTGCAGACTCCTGGTGGTGACGTATTTAAGCGCTGACATCACAGACATGCGCCGCGCCCGAAAAAAATAAATATTTCTTAGCTGACTTCATAGCAGACGTCCTTCTGAGCTTAACGAAATGTTCAAATCAGCTGGATTAAAAAAAAAAAAGTTCGCTGATTTTTATGCAGGCGCCAGGCGGGTCAAACCGGACGCTTTGTTTCTTTAAATTTAGCTAAATAAACGCTTAAAAATATATTTCTTACCTCACTATAGCAGACGGGCTCCTGAGCTGAACCAAATGTGAAATCAGCTGGATTTAAAAATCCGCGGTGTGGTTTATGAGTGGTATCTTGCAAACAAAAACAGCTACATCCACAGCAGGGAGCGGGCAGCGACAGTCATCAGTCCGAACAAAGGAGGCTTTTTTCGAACACAGCAAGTAGAAACTTCTGGAAGTGGCCACTCTTCCTCTTCACTCTCTGTGTCCTCTGCTGGCTGCTGCCTACAGCGCCTCTAAAGCGGCCGAAACTGGTACTGCACCATTTTCGCCAAAAATGAAAAACGAAGAATCAGAGCGAAAAATGAGTCTAAAAATATGGGAAAATATCCATAAATAAATTCTTTATGAACACAAATGGTTTACTATATTTTATTACCCAAATGAGAATTGATAACAGAATTGATAAGGAATCGAATCGATAAATGACATCGATAAAGGCATCGATATTGATAATTTCTTATCAATTCCCATCCCTACATGTACCACATGCGGTGCAAATGACAATAAAGATTCTCTGACTCTGACTATCTTAATGACATCTTATCCACAGTCACTGGTGACTCTGTGCTGCTTGTCCTATTGGACCTTACATCTGCTTTCAACACCATCGACCATGAGATCCTCATTGTTAGGTTGGAGCAGTGGGTGGGCATCACAGGGTCTGCCCTCAATTGGTTCCGATCCTACTTCACTGACAGGTCCTTTTGTGTTTCCATCAACGATTTTAGTTCTACAGCGGCAACACTTAAATGGGGGGTTCCGCAGGGGTCCATCCTAGGTCCTCTCCTATTCTCTTTATACCTGCTACCACTTGGTGCGATTTTCCGGAAACACAACTTACCTTTTCACTAGGGCTGGGCCATATCACATCGTTCATGATAATACCGGTAAAAAAATCTTGCCCGGACAAAAAAATGATATCATGATATGCTAATTTCATGACGTAATACTTCAGGGCGCCCCACACCCTTAACAACCGAGCGCGCCGAATGACCAAACCAAACTGCGAACCTCCCCATCACCTGTCTGTACTGGTGTAACGCTAATAGACCTTTTACCAGTTGACGTCATCACGCAAAGCTCGCCTGAAACGAGCGCTCTGATTGGACGGCAAAAAGCCGAAACCGGATGCAGGGGGGTAGGAAGGAGCCGAGCAGCTTCGTAATGATAGAGAGTTGTAATTTAGAAGCTTGGTTTCTTAAAATAGTGGACAACAACTGGTCAAAATGCCTGAAAATTGTGCCGCGGATACGATAGGTGGTAATTGTGTGCGCTGATGGAAAATGGGGACAACTTTTTTTTTTCCCAACAAACTCTCCCAGCAAAACTGTGCGAATAACTTACAGAAACAGAGAAATGGCTAAAATGTTTTTAAAGTCAGACCTCAAATAATGTTAATAAAACATGTTTGTCTTGTGGAAACTACTACTGTATATTTTTTCAACGCAGAAAGAGTTCAAATGATAACAGCTAACAGTGCAGTGGTCTGTTCATTTTTATAGAGCTGCACAGAGTGTTTGATGCTATTTTACTCACCTGTTATTTCTTCAGGGGGGTTGAAGGAAGAATCTCCTTGCATGTCGCAGGTTGAAACAGGTTGAAACTTCAACACAGGCAGTGGACTGAGGAACAGCGAGGTCTCGTAGAACTAGCTAGCTGCTAACTTAGCAACTGTCCAGTCGCATTCTGCTGCAGGAGGTTGTTCTCTGTTTTGTCTGTTTCCCATATCCAAGATGTAATGTTGGAACGTAATCCACGGAGCTTGGACCATTAATGGCCATGCCAGATAAAAAATGCTGATTGCACACGTTGGTGCTTTGTGTCGGGGTGAAGTCCTGCCGGCGAAGCGCTTGAAGCCACATCTTCCTTCTTTTAGTCGCTTTACTCGACTTTCCTAGAGGGACGTTGTAAAACGAACAAGTCTCACCTTTTTCTTTTACTCGTTTACGGTGCGTGGAACAATTATAAACACAATAAAAGTCATATTTCCCCACCGCGACCGTTGGCAGTAATGAATACACTGGACGCGCTCCCCTTAGCTTCCGGAAAATTCTGGGAAAATGCGAGTGTGCATGCGCGATGACGTCAACTGGTAAAAGGTCTATTAGTTGCGTGCAATACTACCTAGCTAAAATGCTAAAAATAAACAACGCACATTTCAGATCAGAGACAGATCAGTAAAAAAAATGAATCAGATAAATGAATTATTCCTGCATGAATAGATGAAGCTGAAACACCAACAAGCTTCAGGGTCAGCTGATCACCTTGTTACATTGTTCTGGAAGTTATAGCTCATTTAAAGGCAACTGTTACAACCACAAGGAGTGCAGCATACTAAGGGACACGAGACAAAAAGGAGGGTTAAAAAAAAGATTTTTATTTTAAACTCTCCGGAGGTGTAGCTCTGGTTGTGCCGCCTCCTGCTGCTCTGTGAAGAAAAAAAGGAGAGTTCAAGCCCTCAGCTTCCTTGTGTCACCAGAATCTCAAAGTAACAAACAAAAGGTGGACCCGGTGAGCCGATCAAACAGAATATAACGGTACCCCAGTGGGCCAACCCCAATATAGGGCCGTCAGAGCCACTTTGGGTACCGGACTAAGTTCAAAAGGCCCCACCTAAGATTAAAAAAAGGGCGAAAAACATGACAATCGGTCTCACCAGGTCGAATCCAGCTTCAGGGTGGTTAACGAAAAAAAACTTAAAAGCCAGCGAGTCACTCACGCCTCCGTCTTTAGCGCCCAGGACGAGTGCGCCCAGCATACAACAACAACAACAAAGGTGTTTTCTTCTTCTTCGGTTCTCACGGCTTCTTCCTCGGCTACTTTCCTTCGGCTTCTTTGGCTTCTTCCTCGGCTATGCTCTTCTTCTTCTGCTTCTAAGCCTATTTATAGGCGGATCAACAACCCTACCTATAGTGTGATCCAATTAGTTATCCAGCTGAAATCAATCAGCCTCCCAAAACATCATCACGCTGAAATGAATAAAAATGACGTGCCTAGGACATGTAACATCCCCCACACCAAGACTTTGCATGGGATGATGTAGCTATTAAAATCTTGTTTATCACCCATACAAAGAAAAACAAATACACAAACAGGGCCTTCAGTGACTGCTGGAGGAAAAATGACAACTACAGGATCAGCACCAGATAGCTCCTCACATGTCTCTCTAACAGCCTGAACTCTGCGGCCGCTTGTTGACTGGAGCCAGCAGACAGGCAAACCTACAACAACAACAACAACAACAACAACAACATATTAACAGGACATAGTCGCCTCCTAACTCTTTACCATAGGTACAACCATATAAGACTTATTTCAAAATCAGGTGTTCTCATCGTTCTACCAGTAAATAAATGCAAAGCAACAACACGGTTAAGTCAAAGTCATCTGTTTTCTTCTTCTTCTGTTAACGCTTACCCGCGCACGACATAAACCTGTTTGGAACGGAGTAAGTTCATGTGCGGAGTACACAGGTTTAACGTCTGGGGTTACAAAAAGTCGGCCTCCAGCCAAGTCGTTGCCCATAATCATGGAGACGCCCGCTATGGGAAAACCACAACGCACCCCGACCAAAGCTCAGACCGGACCATGCTTCAAGGAGGAGGTGGGAGTGCATCAAGGATCGGCTCTGAGCCCCTTCTTCTTTGCTCTGGTGATGGACCGACTAACGGATGAGGTCAGGCAGGGATCCCCATGGACTATGATGTTTGCAGATGACATTGTGATCTGTGGTGAGAACAGGGAACAGGTGGAAGAGAACTTGGAGAGGTGGAGGTATGCACTTGAAAGAAGAGGAATGAAAGTCAGCCGTAGTAAGACAGAGTACATGTGTGTGAATGAGAGGGAGGAGGTGGAACAGTGAGGCTACAAGGAGCAGAGGTCACAAAGGTGCAGGACTTCAAGGACTTGGGGTCCACTGTCCAGGAAAATGGGGAATGTGGTAAAGAGGTGAAGAAGAGAGTCCAGGCAGGATGGAGTGATGGAGAAAAGTTTCAGGAGTGATTTGTGACAAAAAGGTGTCAGCAAAGGTCAAAGGAAAAGTTTACAAGACAGTGGTGAGACCAGCTATGTTGTATGGTCTGGAGACAGAGACATGGACAAAAAGACAGAGACATGGACAAAAAGACAGGAAACAGAACTGGAAGTGACAGAAATGAAGATGCTGAGGTTCTCCTTAGGAGTGACAAGGATGGATAAGATCAGGAATGAGATCATCAGAGGTATAGCACATGTTGAACAACTGGGAGATAAAGTTAGAGAGGACACACTGAGATGGTTTGGGCATGTCCAGAGGAGGGACAGTTTTTTGGACATGTCCAAAGGAGGGACAGTGGTTTGGACATGTCCAGAGGAGGGACAGTTTTTTGGACATGTCCAAAGGAGGGACAGTGGTTTGGACATGTCCAGAGGAGGGACAGTGGGTATATTGGTAGAAGGATGTTAGAAATGCAGCTTCCAGGAAAACGACAAAGATATGGATGCAGTTAGAGAGGACATGGAGGTAGTAAGAGTGAGGACAGAGGACAAAGTGAGGACAGAGTGAGATGGAGAAGGACTTGTTGTGAAGACATCTGAACAGGGAAGAGCTGAAAGAAGAAGATGAAGGTTAGCAATGGCATCTATCTTGAATCAAGTGGAATCCAAATGTTCTCAGTTGTGGGCGTGCATCAATTGATCACTTTCTGAGAGTTTACTTGCTATTTGTCCAGTGGTTCGTGAGATATTTTGCTAACAGGTGCTGGCAGAAGCCTTATTGGCCGCCCCGTGTAAAGAACTGAACACAGCCTTACTCCTGCAGTATCTGTGAGACATCCAGCCCATCAGAACTGTTGTGTTGTCGTCCCGCAGGTCCGTTGCCCCCAGAGATACCTCTGTCTGGAGGAGTCCCAGCACATCACAGACCAAGGGCTTACACAACCATGTAAATCTCAAAGTGCGGTTCCTGGAGGACCCTCATCTGGTGACGCTCACTAACAGCGGTACGCTTCAAACCCTCCAGTCTGCAGCCGAGGATCTGATGTTGGATCATTTCAGCTTCAGTGTTTCAGTGTTTTGATGGTTAGAGATGAAAAAAGTCAAAGTAAAGATGAAAAGTTGAACTATTCAGACGAAGTAAAGACTTTGGACTAACAGTTGAAGTCATAGTTCTAATGACTTGTGTCTCGTTTGGTAAAAACTGCATCATTTCCTCACAGGAAGTGCTTTTGTCTCTCTCTTCCAGTGTTTCAAAGCTGTCCGGTCCAGATCTTGAGGTGTTCTCGTGGTCTACAGGAGGCGGACTTCCTGGACCTTCTGAAGTCCACCTTCCCTCAGCTGGCTAATAAGCCTTTTGACATTTTCATGTCAGGTTTGAAAAGACTGTTGACGCCTGTGAGAGTAAAACCTCTGACTCCAGAGGAGATCCACACGACCTTGAAATCCACGGGAAACTCATCTCTCTCCATCCGACTGAAGGTTGTTGAACTAAATCTGACCTCCTGGTTCTCCGTTAGACTCTTTTATGTACAAAACTCGGGACAAGGGATAATTTTGTTTCATCTTTTTGACATTTCTAACTTTAGTATGTAGCCTTTTAGTTTTCAAGGAAACCATTTGATTGTGAGTCTGACACACGTCCCTGCCTGGGTGTTAAATGACCCAGGAAGCACAGGACGTTCAATCTGATGTGTTGTTGTGCCTCTCAGGCAGTAAGAGAGGTAGTCACAGAGCTGAGCTGGTGAGGAGGTACCGGTAGTGCTGTTTTTGTATCTTACTGTAAGTATTATATGAAGCCAGCTGAGTTGAATTTACCTGCTGGTGTCAAGGCTTTGTCCAACATGGAGGGACCTCTGTCCCCAACCCAAGCTGTAAGTCTGTCTCACTGCCTTCGTCTCCAGGTCTGTGAGTGAAGTTTTATTTAAAAGATCAAAATCAAAAACACTTTGAAGTGTCGCCAAATCTGACGTTACACAAAAGTTTTCCAGGTGGATTTTAATCCTGAGGACACGAGTTACATCAGCCTTCTTTTTAAACATACTGTACTTGGGACTTTTTTGTTGTCGGGGGTTGGCTAGTTTGTAAAATTGTGTTCGTAAGTTGTATGTTTAAAATGTTCCTGTGAAGAAAAGTAAATTTAATAATTTGGGAACAATCTCTTTCAGACAAAAGAACTTCAAGTTGGTCCAAGTGTCCCTGAGTCTTCGTCTGCTAGTCCCGTAATCCTGGACTCTGAAACTGGGCCCCACTCGAGGTAAAATATATAAAAAGATTTAGGAAAAATGGATTTTCAGATTATCAGTGTTTCCCTTATTGTAGCATTCTCAATGACGACACAGAGCACGGCTTCTTTATTCAAACGGGCGCTTTTATTAATGCCGTGAAAAACTACAGAAATAAGACAAAGTACAGAAATAAAACACAAGCTTTAGGTACAGTACAGAGCAATGAGTAAAACATGCTTTAACAAAGGAAATATGTACCTTGTGTCCGATCGTCATTAGAGAAGTCCTAAATGAAAGTTTCTCGTCTTGTGCATTCTAAACAAACATATAAAATATTAGAACATCATGACTGGCAGATGTACGATGTATTACAACAGCTATAAATACCTTTTCAGTTTAGTGAACTGTCGAGGCTGCTAGCCGCGTGCCTCTCGTCTCCAGGTAAATGTGTGTGTGTCGAGCACAGCAAATCTCGCCCCTCCTTTCCATTCACACAAATCTCACGATAACGGTACTAACAAATAATCCTTCACTACAGAATAAATGCATCTTGTACAAAATATCACATTCTCGAGGTATGAGCAAAACAAATTAAACCCAAAATATTCTAACTACTAAAAACCAAATATTAATTACCCCTTTAATGCATAAATCTTTTCAGCAACACTTACACTCCCACCTAAATACCAATTGGCTATCAATGTGATTTTTAACGAGTGTCGGTCTTAGTCTATTTTACTGTGCGTGACGGTCTCAAGTAAGGTCACTACCTTTTGAATAGGCCTTTCTAGGTATATTAACCTTGTCAGTGGTTTTCCTTTGTCAAATGTAGTTTCGCTGAGCTTTAGTTTCACCTTTCGAACCTTGCCGTCTGGACTTTCTAGAGTCTTTGCTACTAAAGCTAGTTTCCATTTACATCTTGGAGCATTATCGTCTTGTAGGATCACAATGTCGTTCACTTGCAGGTTTCTTGAATTTTTCTGCCATTTCTGACACTGTTCAGAGTCAGTCAGAGAGTCTTTATTGTCATTTGCACCGCATGTGGTACATGTGATGAAAACGAGATTATGTACACGAGGTCCCAGTTACATCCTACATCAAAAAGTGAGAGGAAAAACATTAATAACATCTAGGATCTGACTATGGAGGAACCTCAACTAGAAATACACTAAGCACTAATGTAATAGAAAAACATCATTACAAACAGCAGCACGAACATGAGTCTGTATGAGCAGATGGTCACAGATGAACACAGCAACAAGAAAACAGAATCAGCATCAGCATGATGTGATATTTCACAGTGATTATTCTTATTATTTATTTATTCATGAGTCTGACAGCCTCAGGGTAGAAGCTGTTCCTCAGTCTAGTGGTTCTACATTTGATGCTTCTCAGCCTCCGTCCTGAGGGGAGTGGGGCAAAGAGTGTGTGTGCTGGGTGAGTGAGGTCTTTCATGATGCAGGTGGCTCTTTTCCTGCATCTGGAGGTGTAAATGTCTGTGATGGTGGGGAGACTGACTCCAACAGACTTCTGTGCAGCCTTCACCACTCTCTGTAGAGCTTTTCTTTCTGCAGCTGTGCAGCCTCCATGCCACACGTTGATGCTGGAGCACAGGATGCTCTCCACTGCACACCTGTAGAAGGAGGTGAGGACTGGGCTGCTCAGACCAGCTCGTCTCAGCCGTCTGAGGAAGTAGAGTCTCTGATGACCTTTCTTGATCAGGCTGGTGGTGTTGTTGCTCCAGCTGAGGTTATCATTCAAGTGTACACCCAAGTATTTGTAGCTGGAGACCACTTCCACTGCAGATCCACTTATGTTCAGTGGGGTGTGGGTGTGTTTGTTCCTTCTGAAGTCCACAATCATCTCCTTTGTCTTCTTCACATTCATGTGAAGGTTATTCTCTTTGCACCAGCTCTCCAGGTGTTCCACCTCCTGTCTGTAGCTGGACTCATCATTGTTTGTGATGCATCCCACCACCGCTGTATCATCTGCAAACTTAACAATATGACAGCCTGGAAGTGTGGCTGTACAATCATATGTGAGCAGAGTGAACAGAAGGGGGCTCAGCACACATCCTTGAGGAGAGCCAGTGCTGAGGGTTATGGTGGAGGAGGAGAAGTTGTGGATCTTCACGGACTGTGGTCTGTTTGTTAAGAAGTCTAGTACCCAGTTACAAATGGAGGGGCTTAGTCCAAGTGTGAATAGTTTGTCTATCAGAGTTTGGGGGATCATGGTGTTGAAGGCAGATGTAAAGTCCACAAAGAGCAGACGGACGTATGAGTCCTTCTGATCCAGGTGGGTGAGAGAGGTGTGGATCACAGAAGAGATTGCATCTTCTGTTGATCGTTCTCACGGTATGCATACTGATGAGGGTCCTCATCGATGTTGATGGATGTTTTGATGTGGGTCATGACCAGTTTTTCAAAGCATTTTGCGACTATTGGGGTGAGGGCTATTGGCCGATAGTCATTCAGACTGTTGGAGATTTAGCAGATATTCTCGCTTCCATCTCTGCCAAAACTCATTTGCTAGAAATTGTACTCTTCTCCATCTTTTGTTCAAGTACAAATCCTCTCTGCAAAACTGTCCTGAGGGGGGAGAATAACTGAAGACTTCATTGTTAATATGTGATTGGGGGTCAATGGCTCTGGGCCCAAGGGATCATTAAGATAATCCGTACTTAAGGGTCTGCTGTTAATGATGGCCATTGTCTCGTAGAGTAGCGTTCTCAGACTGTTTGTGTCAAGTCTGATTGAGGACTTGTCTAACATTGTCGTTAGTATGTTTTGTGCTGTTCGAATTTGGCGTTCCCAGACGCCTCCCATGGCTGGCTGATGGAACGTTCATCACAAACTCACAACCAATACAGGTAGTCCCCGACTTACGAGCGCTCTTACTTACGAGGTCCCGGACTTACGAGTATGCATCTCATAAAAAAAAAATATATATATATATATATTTTTTTTTTACTTTTATTTTTTTTTTTATAAATGAATACATGTACAGTACTGGACAGTCACCAAGCACTTAGCCTATCCTAACACAGTTTTTAAAGATGAAGGAATGAGTTGAATTGTCTCCCTTTCACATAAAGGGAGCTAGCTCCCTTTATGGGAATGGAGCCTGCAGGGAGGAGGGAGACAATTCAACTGACTCCTTAACTGTGTTAGGATAGGCTAAGTGCTTGGTGACTGTACAGTACTGTACATTTATCTATTTATAAATAAAAAACAATAAAAAATAAAAATACTGTATATACAGTACTGTATATTTTTAATAAATAGATAAATGTACAGTACTGTACAGTCACCAAGCACTTAGCCTATCCTAACACAGTTTTTAAAGATGAAGGAGTCAGTTGAATTGTCTCCCTCCTCCCTGCAGGCTCCATTCCCATAAAGGGAGCTACTTTCACTTTATGTGAAAGGGAGACAATTCAACTCATTCCTTCATCTTTAAAAACTGTGTTAGGATAGGCTAAGTGCTTGGTGACTGTCCAGTACTGTACATGTATTCATTTATAAAAAAAAAAAAAAAAAAAGTAAAAAAAAAAAAATTTTTTTTTTTTTACTATGTGATCCTACTTACGAATTTTTGACATACGAGCGCCCCCTAGGGACGGAACTCGCTCGTAAGTCGGGGACTACCTGTAGCTCTTTGCGGTTCTTGATCCATATCTTTCATTAGTTCCAATAACTCTCTTCTGGCACCCACAAATTTTGTCCCTTGGTCGCATCTCAGTTGTCGGACGGGGCCCCTTATGGCGATCAGAGTCCGAAGGGCATTCATGAAAGCATCTGTTGATAAGTCGTCAAGTGTTTCTATATGCACAGCTCGTGAACATAAGCATGTGAACAATAATCCATATCTTTTGACTTCCTTTCTTCCTTCCTTTACCATGAACGAACCAAAACAGTCAACACTACAATAGGTAAAGGGAGGAGCCGTTTCTGTTCTCACTTCTGGTAACTCTGCCATCTGTTGAACGTTTGTGACCTTTCTGTATCTTCTGCACTTAACACAGTGGTAGATGTGTGACGAGACTGTACTGCTACCTCTCAAAATCCATATGCCATTTGCGCATAGTTCATTAATAGTCATACCTCTTCCTTGATGATGTACACGTTCATGGTAGTGTTTGATGAGGAGGGCTGACACATGGACCTCTTTGGGAAGTAATGCGGGGGGTTTGACATGATGGTGTAAAGCTGATTGGGACAATTTTCCTCCCACCCTGAGAACATCAGACTTATATAAGAAAGCGTTTAACTGCTTTAGTCTGTTATGCTTGTGTAGAGAACTTTCCTTTTGAGATTTGATTTTCTGTATTTCCTCAACGAAAGCTTCTCCTTGCACTAGCTTGAAAATGAACACTTCCGTGTCCTTTCTTTCTTCAAGATCCGTTGTTTTGTTTGTTCTTTGTTGAACACCTTTAAACTCTTTGATGAATCGTTTGAGCCTGGCAATGGCCTTTATGGCTCTTGCTTCCGTGTCTCCTCTTTCTTCAAGATCCGTAGTTTTGTTTGTTCTTTGTTGAACACCTTTAAACTCTTTGACAAATTGTTTGAGCCTGGAGATGGCCTTTATGGCTCTTGACCAATCAGAAAACTTTGTTAAACGCTCTAGAACTGGGTTCACTTCTTTTGACTGCACTGCGTGTGTATGACCTTTACGGAGTTCGGGATCTGTTCTTTCGACTTCTCCTACTCTCCTACCATTTCCTCTTTGATTTGAAGATCTTGTTTCCAAAGAAAGTCTGGTCCTTTCAACCAGTTCGATTCCTTTAGTTGAACAGCGGTTAGACCTCTTGAGGCTTGATCAGCTGGATTTTCTTCTGAGCTAACGTGTTGCCAATTTTCGGGACTCGTACTTTGTTTTATTCGTTGGACTCGATTGGGAACAAATATGTGAAACCTTTTCACATCATTGCTTATGTATCCATCCCAATACAACTTGTGAATCTGTCCAATAATATTCCAGCAGATTTTCGATTTCTAGTTCTCGTTTGATCACGTCCGAGTTGCGGACTTAAGTTACAGCCGACGATAGTTCGAGCCTTGTGATGGTCATTTGTTTAATGGGCGTAACTCTTGCTTTTCTTATGATGAATGAACAACTTATCTGTCCTTCTCTGCTTATTGTTCTAAGGTATGAACATGCGCCATAACCGTTGAGGCTTGCATCTGAGAACTTATGCAGTTCATACCGTGTGATGTTGATGTCTTGTGAGTAGCTTCATGGAATCTTCAGAGCTGTCAGCTTGGGTAGATCTCTCAACCATGTTTCCCATTGTGGTAGGATGTAATCTGGAAGATCGTCATCCCAGTTATATTTGTCTTTGCACAGCCTTTGGAGTATTTGTTTTCTGATCAATGTGAATGGAGTGACAAATCCAAGAGGGTCGTAAACTGAAGAGACAGTCGAGAGCACCCCTCTCCTGGTCAATGGGTTGTCTTTAACTTGGACTCTGAACTGGAATTCGTCTGTTTCTACGCACCATTGTACTCCAAGTGCACGTTCAATGTGGAGTTCTCCAAGAGGCAATTTCTGGTCTTTGGCTTGAGCTTGTTCTTCCTGTGGAATTGTTGCAAGCACTTCTTTATTGTTTGACACAAACTTATGCAAATGTAGGTTGCCTGTTTTGCAAAGGGCTCTTGATTCTTTGACTAGCTGTATGGCTTCAGCCTTTGATGTTACACTAGCGAGTCCGTCATCGACGTAGAAGCCTCTTTGGATAAACTCAACAGTCTCCTTGCTGAACTTATTTCTGCCTTGTGATGCAATATGTTTGAGTCCGAAATTACAGCATCCGGGAGATGAAGCTGCTCTGAAGAGATGCACTCTCATCTTATAAACTGAAGGTTTGGAACTTAAATCACCCTTGTCCCACCAAAGAAATCTTAAATAGTCCTGATGTTCCTTAACAACATGGAATTGACGGAACATTCTTTCTACATCATACATGATAGCGATGGGGCCTTTTTTGAATCGACATAACATGCCAACCAACGTGTTGGTGAGATCTGGTCCAGTCAAAAGATGATCATTGAGAGATGTTCCTTGGAAGCGTGCAGAACAATCAAAAACCACACGTATTTTTTCGGGTTTGTGGGAGGTGGTAAACCCCGTGGTGTGGGATGTACCACTCTATCTTGTTGTCCAGCTCTTGTTCTGGAACCTTTCCTGTGTCTCCGCGAGTTATAATATCGTTCATGAACTTGACGTAAAAGTATTTCTCATCTCTTTTGAGTTGACGTTTCAATGAAGACAATTTGTGTTCAGCACTTTGTTTGGGAGACTTAAGCTTTCTGTCTTGAATGGTAATGGGAGTTCGTAATGTCCATCTTCTTTTTGTTTTATGCCCTTGGTTACCTTTGACATGAACAGGATGTCTTCCTGGGAGACTGGATTGTCGTCTGTTGCATGCTCGGAGAAATCAGATTCTAAAGCTTTTATCACATCAGTTGGAATGACTTCTCTTACTTGAGTTCTGCATACGAAATTCACTTGTTGCTTGAGCTCGACTTTTGGTTGTGGCACAGGATATACAGGTAGTCCCCGATTTACGAGCGCTCTGATCTACGAGGTTCCGGACTTACGAGCTGGCGAATTTTTGGAAAAAACGAAAAAAATACTGAGTTTTCCTGTGTTTTTCACCACAGTTCGTTAAGGGCGAGATACACTCGAGCGTCCTCACGATACGCCAATACGCAGCGTACGTACGCCCCGTACGCAGCGTAGCCCCGCGTAGCCCCTCAGGGCAAGTACGCGCAAAAGTATTTTTTTACTACGCATACGCGATTCGCATACGCGATGCGCGGTGTCTGACCTAAACTTCCCCGGCGCCGGACTGTTTTGTATGTTACACAAATGAAATAAATTCCTCTTTTTTATCGCTGATCGGGCCTTTTCTTTTGTTTTTTTGCCTAAAGTCAAGTAACCGCTTCTTCCTCCGTTCACTCGATGAATGAAATGAATGAATTCAGGTCCTACCTGGGTGCGCGATGTTTTATATATTCCCTGGTGGGCTGTGGTGGGCTGTGGGCTGCAGGAAAAGCACTCCGTGCTCAGCTGCTCATATTACAACAAGGAGAACGCGAGCGTTTGGAGCGAAAAACTAGCGGAAGTGACGATCGGAAGTGACGGTACGGAGGAAATGACGTTAGAATTTGGAGCGAAAACACGAGAATCTACGCGAGAACGAAAGCCGAGTGTAGCAGCGGCTCCGTATACGCGCGTATACGCACGTATACGCGCGTATACGGAGTCTGCTTCAGTGTATCTCGGGCTTTAGCTAAACATGTGGACACACGTTTCCGATCATTTTTATGCACTCATAAGCAGTTTTTCGATGAAAAACGAGTGTTTGTAGTCGCGCTAGCAAAACCGTTCCAATTTACGAGCGAATTTCCGGACTTACGAGAAGCGTGGCGGCCGTTCCAAATTACGAGATTTCCGGTTTACGAGCGCCTCGTTGTAACGGATCTCGCTCGTAAATCGGGGACTACCTGTATATATATATATATATATATATATATATATATATA
>JBBPBX010019200.1:0-44700 GCA_038048925.1 Garcialebias charrua
GAGGTTGCGATGCACCACACGCTCATTGCCATGCCGATCTCTAATTCGATAAATGTGGAGAGCAGGTTTGGATGCAACCACTGTGTACATCACAGGCTCCCATTTATCAGAAAGCTTCCGCTTTCCTCTGGCTCCCTTGTTTGCCACCAGGACCTGATCTCCAACTGACAGAGGGTGACCCTTGGCTCTCTTGTTATACTAGTCACATTGATGTTGCTGCTCTGCACTAGTGCTCTTCTCAGCCATTAACATGGCAGAACGCAGATCTTCAACCAGTGATTTAACGTAAGAGCGGTAGTCGCAAATGGCATCATCGTGAAGAACGTTCCAAAAAACAAGGTCAACAGGCAGCCTGGGAATCCTTCCAAACATCACCAAACATCCTTCCAAATCCGGGGCGGCCATGGCGTAGTGGTAATGGCAGTCGTCCCCCGATCGGAAGGTTGGCGGTTCGAATCCCGGTTCCCCACACCATGTGTCGTTGTGTCCTTGGGCAAGACACTTAACCCCGAGTTGCTCCCGGTAGGACTGGAAAGCACCTTGCATGGTACAGTAGTCTGCCACTACCGGTGTATGAATGTGTGTAGCATTCAATGTGTGTAGCGCTTTGAGATTTTCACTAATGAAAAGCGCGTTATAAATTGAATTCATTATTATTATATTATTATTATTATCATCAGATAGAACGGTGCAAAGCCAGTGGTCTCATGAACTGTGCAATTGTAAGCAAAAGTCAGAGACTGGATCATCTGTAGGGTTGGGCATCGAGAATCGAGAATCGTTCGGAACCGGGACTAACTGTCCGTTTTTCCCGGAATCGTTCAAAATATTAATTTGCGATTCCTATTTTCGATGCTAGTTAGCCGACCGGAAGTAGCGCCGCCGAAAACCAACGAAGAAGAATCCACCGGAAGTGTGCATCTGTTATCGAAAGCGTACTAATTAATAAAAAATGAGCAGTCAGGTCAGTGCAGCACTTGCAATAATTTTCTATCATGCAAAGGAGGGTGGAGAAGTAAAATAGTGTCCCGTCTTTGACGCGCTCCACCGGATTATTTTCGCTTCGTATCCGACCGGAAGTGCAGAGTGGTCCGTCTGCAAAACGCTCCGCCGGACTTTTCGCTAATCGCTACCTCTCGGCTCCATCAGGTAAATAAATAAACTACGTCTCATACCAACATTAAGGCAGCTAACAAGTTATACTCCGCTTAAAGCGGTAAGTCAGCTCAAATACAAACACGATGCTAACGTTAGCTCGTTTTTTTTTCTTAGACAAACGACCTGAAATGGCTTCAGTGTTCACCAGTGACTGTCCAAGGTAAAAACGTCAGTGTAACTGAATGAAGAATGCCACAAAACAGTTACAGAATATGTTGTGAAAAGCTTGCATCCCTTTTCAGATGTGGATTCAACTCCTGCCATGGATTGCACTTACATTGCACTCAAATCCAACACTTATTAACATTCTTAATCCATTTAAAGTTATCTGTGTCTTTTAAAATGTCTTAATGTCTCTAGTTTTCAGTATTATAATTTCTGTTTATGTTCTCTTTCATTCCATTATGAGTGAATGTCACAGTTTGAAGAATTATTGAATAGGTTAGTAGGCAATAACAACAGAGCTAATAATTGTATACATTCTCAGTCTTAAAAATGATTTAATAATCTCTTTTTACTGATAATACTGATAAACCTGTTGTTTGTTTAGGAACTTCCTGCAGTCTGTCCAGAAAGTCTCCACTGGAGGAGCTTTTTGCTGAGGAAGAGGCACAACATAATGTCACAGCTCCATGTCCATGAAGAAACAAATGGAGAGAGGGCTGCAGATACCAGGACATCCCACCAGCCGTTCTGTCTGAGGATCCTGCTGCTGGTGGTGGAACCAGGTTAGCCCATCAGTGGGAGCTCAGTAACATGACTGCAGCATCAGACACTGGACAATATTATATGTATAATAATAATATATGTTGGTGAGTCCTCCATGTTGGCTCTAATCTGCCCTGTGAGAAATTCATAGTAAATGTAACAAAAAGGAAAAAGTTCATAGCATTAAATTCAAACAGAAGTTCAAATTATTTCATCCTGAAATAACTCTGGCTAACTACTGTAGCTTTTTTATAACATGGGAGTTAAACTCAAAGTAGTCTCCTCAGATAAATTGTGTTACCATTATTTTTATATTAAAGTTTCTGTTAACTTATTATTTTTATATTTGATTGTTTCTGTTCAGTGCCCTGAGACGACTTCTGTTGTGACTTGGAGCTATACATTATAAATAAACTGAACTGAATTGACATGTCTTTTTTTAACCCCGTCTTTTTTAACCCCGCCTACAAAAAGAATCGGAATCGAGAATCGAAAAGAATCGGAATCGAAATGAAGAATCGGAATCGGAACCGGAATCGCTCAAATTCAAACGATGCCCAACCCTAATCATCTGAGGCCATTTGTGCTTCGAACGTGGAGGAAGATATCTCAACATATTGCACAGGGTGCGATTGAATCTCTCCGCAGTCCCGTTACCCATTGGGTGGTAGGGTGAGCTACTCAGCTCTAAAAGCTCAGCCAGCAGCTCACTCTCAAAATTTGCACCCTGATCTGAGTGAATGCGCTGAGGGAAGCCATAAACACAGAAAAATCCATCCCATAACTTCTTTGCAACTCTTTAGCAGTTTGATCCTGACACGGGAAAGCATGGGCTAACTTTGTGAAGTGATCTGTGATCACCAGAACATCCAGACTTGTTGTTGCTGTCCTCAGCCGACCAGAAATCAATGCACACCAGCTCCATATGAGCACTGGTTCTGATGTTCTCCAGAGGGAATCTCACAGCAGGCTCTGGGATTTTACTGAGGATACATCTGGGACACTTTCTCACAAAATCTCGCACATCTCTTTCCATTTCATGCCAAAAGAAGCGATGGCGAGCCAAGGAGAATGTTCGTGGCTGGCCCTGATAACCTGCATTATCATGGACACCAGTCAAAACCACAGACTTCAAAGCATCAGGGACCACAAACTGGAATTGTTTACCTTTTGTTAGAGGGTCTTTTATGACACGGTAAAGGACACCATTCAGCAATGTTAGTTTGTCCCATTGCTTCAGAACTTTTAATTCAGTTGGTTTTCACCAAAGCGTTCCTGCCTTGACGGACAGCGTCCCCGCTCAACATAGAAGACAACTCTGGAAACAACAGGGTCATTTTTCTGGTGAGAGACAGGATCAGATAGACAAAGAGCTGTTGATGGATCTGTGGTGTGGGGGATTATCATGCCCAGATGGTCAGCTAAAGATGCTGCATGCTGAGCCTGACCAGCATCCCCACTGCAGACAGATGACAAAAGAGAGGAGACCTTGTCACAGGTCATGGATGTGTCAGCTGTAATGGAAGGAGCTGTCCACTGATTGAAGCTGGCAGGGCAAATGGAAAACATCCTGCACAGCATGATGAGGAAGCTCACAGACTTGCTCCAAAGGTTCCTGACAAGGCTCTGACAGAAGGCGATCAGCCAAGGGCTTCACAAAAGGGGCTCTGCTCAAGGCATCTGCCACCACATTCTGTATCCCTGGAACATACCTGATCTCAAAGGTGTACGGGGCAAGCTTAGAGACCCAGCGCTGTTCACAGGCATCCAGTTTGGGCTTGGTCAGGATACAGGTAGTCCCCGACTTACGAGCGCTCTTACTTACGAGGTCCCGGACTTACGAGTATACATCTCATAAAAAATTTAAAAAAAATATATATATATATATATTTTTTTTTTTACTTTATTTTTATTTTTTTTACAAATGAATACATGTACAGTACTGTACAGTCACCAAACACTTAACCTATCCTAACACAGTTTTTAAAGATGAAGGAGTGAGTTGAATTGTCTCCCTTTATGGGAATGGAGCCTGCAGGGAGGAGGGACACAATTCAACTGACTCCTTAACTGTGTTAGGATAGGCTAAGTGCTTGGTGACTGTACAGTACTGTACATTTATCTATTTATAAATAAAAAACAATAAAAAAATAAAAATACTGTATATTTTTAATAAATAGATAAATGTACAGTACTGTACAGTCACCAAGCACTTAGCCTATCCTAACACAGTTTTTAAAGATGAAGGAGTCAGTTGAATTGTCTCCCTCCTCCCTGCAGGCTCCATTCCCATAAAGGGAGCTAGCTCCCTTTATGTGAAAGGGAGACAATTCAACTTATTCCTTCATCTTTAAAAACTGTGTTAGGATAGGCTAAGTGTTTGGTGACTGTCCAGTACTGTACATGTATTCATTTATAAAAAAAAATAATAATAATATTTTTTTTACTATGTGATCCTACTTACGAATTTTTAACATACGAGCGCCCCCTAGGGATGGAACTCGCTCGTAAGTCGGGGACTACCTGTATATGTGAGAGTATTATTATCCGTCCACACAGTAAACCTGTGGTGGTTAAAAAGCTCCGCGGTGGCAGGGCTCCAGGGGTGGATGAGATTCGTCCTGAGTTCCTTAGGGCTCTGGATGTTGTGGGGTTGTGTTGGCTTACGCGACTCTGCAATATCGCGTGGACATCGGGGGCAGTTCCCTTGGATTGGCAGACTGGGGTGGTGGTTCCCCTATTCAAAAAGGGGGACCGTAGGGTGTGTTCCAACTATAGGGGGATCACACTCTTAAGCCTCCCTGGTAAGGTCTATTCAGGGGTTCTGGAGAGGAGGGTCCGTCGGATAGTCGAACCTCGGATTCAGGAGGAGCAGTGTGGTTTTCGTGCTGGTCGTGGAACACTGGACCAGCTCTACACCCTCAACAGGGTCCTGGAGGGCGCGTGGGAGTTTGCCCAACCAGTTTACATGTGCTTTGTGGACTTGGAAAAGGCATTCGACCGCGTCCCTCGGGGGGTTCTGTGGGGGGTACTCCGGGAGTATGGGGTACCAGGCCCATTGATATGGGCTGTTAGGTCCCTGTACGACCGGTGTCAGAGCTTGGTCCGCATTGCCGGCAGTAAGTCAGGCTCGTTTCCAGTGAGAGTTGGACTCCGCCAAGGTTGCCCTTTGTCACCGATTCTGTTCATAACTTTTATGGACAGAATTTCTAGGCGCAGCCAAGGTGTTGAGAGGATCCGTTTTGGTGGCCTTAGAATCGCTTCTCTGTTTTTTGCAGATGATGTGGTCCTATTGGCTTCATCAGATCGTGATCTACAGCTTTCGCTGGAGCGGTTTGCAGCCGAGTGTGATGCGGCCGGGATGAGGATCAGTTCCTCCAAATCCGAGGCCATGGTCTTGAGCCGGAAAAGGGTAGCATGCCCTCTCCGGGTCGGGGATGAGGTCCTGCCCCAAGTGGAGGAGTTTAAGTATCTCGGGGTCTTGTTCACGAATGAGGGAAAACTGGAGCGTGAGATCGATAGGCGGATAGGTGCAGCGTCCGCAGTGAAGCGGGCGCTGTACCGGTCTGTCGTGGTGAAGAGAGAGCTGAGTCAAAAGGCAAAGCTCTCAATTTACCGATCGATCTACGTTCCCACCCTCATCTATGGTCATGAGCTTTGGGTTGTGACCGAAAGAACGAGATCTCGGATACAAGCGGCTGAAATGAGTTTTCTCCGCAGGGTGTCTGGACTCTCCCTTAGAGATAGGGTGAGAAGCTCAGTCATCCGGGAGGGACTCGGAGTAGAGCCGCTGCTTCTCCACATCGAGAGGAGCCAGTTGAGGTGGCTCGGGCATCTGGTTAGGATGCCTCCTGGACGCCTCCCTGGTGAGGTGTTCCGGGCATGTCCCACCGGGAGGAGGCCCAGAGGAAGACCCAGGACACGCTGGAGGGACTATGTTTCTCGGCTGGCCTGGGAACGCCTTGGGATTCCCCCAGAGGAGCTGCTCCATGTGGCTGGGGAGAGGGAAGTCTGGGCCTCCCTACTTAGGCTGCTACCCCCGCGACCCGACCCCGGATAAGCGGACGAAAATGGATGGATGGATGGACAGTAAACCTGTGACCCTTCAGCCAGTGACTGAACTTATCACACACAGCCCACTTTAAGGCAAGGAACTCAAGCCTGTGTGCAGGATAGTTGGCCTGACTGCGGCTGAGAGACTTGCTGGCAAAAGCAACAGGTCTAGCAATCTCCCCATCAGCCGGGACCTGCGACAAAACAGCACCGAGACCATCCAATGAAGCATCGGTTGAGAGAATAAATGGCCTCTCAAAATCTGGATGTGCTAGCACCACACAATCGAGGAGTGCAGCTTTAAGGTCTCCAAATGCTTTCTCACAAGCTGGAGTCCAGTCCTGGGGAGTCAGGACATAGAAGGTTCCAGCTTTCCCGTGTCCTTTGCCCTTCACTTTATGTTTCTGACCTGCGGTGAGGGCATAAAGCGGCTTTGCAATGCGGGAACAAGCTGGAATAAAGTGCTGATAGAATAGCACCATGCCCAAGAATGACCTCACTTTCTTCTGGCACGGAGTGCAGCCAGCCTCCTTCATGAGGTCCTTTTTGTCAAAACCAGAGATGACTCTTACTTTCTCCTGATCAACAGAAACACCACCAGCCTCCACAACATGGCCCAAGAACCTCACAGACCTCCTGAGAAAGTGACACTTTTTCTGGGCCAGCTTCAAGTTGTTAGCTCTCAGTCGACAGAAAACAATCTCCAGCCTCTTTAACGATTCCTCCTCAGAAGGTGCAAACACCAACAAGTCGTCTAGATAACAGAGGAGGCTGGAAAAGTTCAAGTCACCAAAAACGTTAAGCATCATTCTCATGAAGGAAGCTGGGCTGTTTCATAAACCTTGTGGGAGACGGTTGTACTCATAAAGTCCAAGCGGTGTGGTAAAAGCTGTATAATAAGTAAGTAAGTAAGTAATTTTTATTTATATAGCACATTTCCCAGACATGAGAGTCACAAAGTGCTTCACAGGAGGAAAAATAAAATCATAAAATTATAAAATCACAGAAATAAAATCATAAAATCATAGAGATACTATACAAAAATCACAGAGATACTATACAAAAAGGTAAAACATAACTAGCTCTAAAAACAATGTACAAAGTTAACCAAACGCCTGTCTGAAGAGATGAGTCTTAAGACTGTTTTTAAATGCAGCTGTTGACTCGGAGCAGCGTATTGTTATAGGGAGAGCGTTCCAGAGCCTCGGAGCCACCACTTCAAATGCTCTATCGCCACGAGTTCTAAAATGAGTTCTCGGAACTGTCAGCAGTAGCTTATTGGAAGACCTCAGAGTTCTAGATGGACAAAGAGGCTTCAAAAGGTCCAATAAATATTTAGGAGCCTCACCATGTAATGCTTTAAAAGTTAATAATAAAACTTTAAAATGTGACCTAAAATGAACTGGGAGCCAGTGTAGAGAGGCCAGAACCGGAGTGATATGAGCTGTTCTGGGGGTTCTAGTCAAAAGCCTGGCTGCAGCGTTTTGCACAGATTGAAGGGAAGCTATGGAGGATTTACTAATCCCCACTAAAAGGCCGTTGCAATAGTCTAGGCGAGAAGAAATAAATGCATGGACAATCATTTCTAATTCCTTTTGTGATACAATAGCACGTAGCTTAGAAATATTCCTTAAATGATAAAAACTGTTTCGAGCTAACAATTTGCAATGATTGTCCATTGACAGAGAGCTGTCAAAGAGAACACCCAGATATCTGAGGTTGTTTTTGTTCGCAAGGTTTAAGAACCCAAGATGCTTCTTAATTTCAATGATTTTATCATCCGGAGCAACGATAAGCGTTTCAGTCTTGTTAGCATTTAGCTGCAGGTGGTTGTCATTAAGCCATATCTTAATGGCTGATAGGCAGTTACTGAGTTCAGTCAATTTATAGAATTCAGACAGTCGAAATGAACAATACAATTGAATGTCATCAGCGTACACATGGTATGAGACGTTACTAAAGCTATTTAAGATAAAGCCTAATGGGCGTAGGTACAATAAAAAGAGGATCGGGCCCAAAACTGAACCCTGGGGCACCCCATAGGGCAGATCAGAAACGTCAGAATGAACATTGTTCATGAAAACAGTAAAAGACCTATTAGATAAATAAGAATTGAACCAATTTAAAACCGTACCAGAAATACCAAACAGGTCACATAATCTGTTAATGAGAACAGTGTGATCCACAGTATCAAATGCTGAAGTCAAGTCCAAAGCAACAAACACAGTGTAATGTCCAGTGTCAGCTGCCATCAACACATCACTAGAAACTTTTAGTAATGCAGATTCTGTGGAATGCAGTCTACGAAAACCAGACTGGAAACTGTCCAAAAGATCATTGTCCTCAATATAAAAGTTCAGTTGTTGAGCTACAACCTTCTCAAGGATTTTCGACAATAAAGGAAGTTTAGAAATGGGTCTATAATTTTCAGGCAGAGTGCAGTCCAGGTTAGGCTTTTTTAACAGAGGACAGACAACAGCAGTTTTAAAACATTGAGGTACAGATCCAGAACTAAGAGATAAATTTATCAGGCCGACTACACTGGGACCAATAAAATCAAAAACATCTTTAAAAAGAGATGATGGAAGAACATCCAGTGGACTCGATGACATTGTCATGTGTGTCAAAAGATCAGAAATGTCCTTAACGGACACTGGGTCAAAAGAGGACCATGTCGTCAAGGTCAACGGTTGAGGGTCCACATAACTGGATGTTGATGGTAAGATACCAGCTCTGATGTTAGCAACTTTGTCAATAAAAAATTTTAAAAACAAATTACAATCAGCATAATTAAAATTACTTTGAAGCGAACACATCGGAGAAACAATGTTTTTGATCGTGTCAAATAAGATTTTTGGATTTCGTCCTTTTGATTTGATGAGATTAGCAAAATAATTTGATCTTGCATTCTTAATCATCTCATTTAAGGAACAGATTAAGTCTTTTAAATGAAGCCTGTGAACCTCTAAGTCAGTACGTTTCCATAAACGTTCTGTTTTCCGACATAATCTCCTCAGTGACATGATTTCATTATTAATCCAAGGAGAGTTTGTACCACGAACAGTGCTTTGTTTCAAAGGTGCAATTAAATTCAAGAGATCAGTACAGTAAGCATTAAAACATGATACTGCTAGGTCCACATTCAATGAGTTAAAAACTAAATGTGAAGGATCAAAATGCGAAATAAAAGTTTTGGCTGTGTGCTCAGTTATTATTCTTTTTTGGATCAAGCGACTAGGAGGAGCAGGATCAGTGCTGAAGGACAAATTAAAATATAAGCAACTGTGATCACTGAAAAATATGTCCTCTACACAAACAAGATCAATGTTGAGGCCAAAGGAAAAAAGAAGATCCAAAGTATGACCTTTGCAATGTGTGGGTACATGAACATGCTGAGTAAAATGAAAAGACTCAGTAATAGAGATAAGATCAACTGCTGCTTTACAAGAATCATCATCTACATGTAAATTGAAATCACCCAAAATTATAATTTTCTCCAGCTTGATGATAGTAGACAGCAGCTCAGTAAATTCTGATAAAAACTCTCCGGCTGCGCCAGGAGGTCTGTATACCAAAATACAGTAAAATAAATTAAAAGAGCCAACTTTAATTATTTGAAGTTCAAAAGTAGAAAAAGTAGGTGGTTTTACCAGTCTGCAGGAGAAAGTGTCTTTAAACATGGTCGCTAGTCCACCTCCTCTGCGCCCTTCTCTGGGAGTTGCAAGCACCGAACAGTTTCCTGGACAGAGCTCCCGCAGGTGAACAAAATCCAAACTTTGTTGCCATGTTTCAGTTAAAAACATGAAGTGAAGAGATTCCTTTGTGAACAATTCGTTCACAGCAAATGACTTGTTGCTGATGGAACGAACGTTGAGGAGGGCCATGCGCAGAGATGACAGTTTATCAACTTTCATATCCATATTCAGCGGGATGTAGATTAAATTGCGCTCATCCAAGGAGCGTTTGTGACGAATAAATCTCCGTTGGTGAGCATGTAAGCCTCTATTCATATAGAGAGATGGCGATGAGTTGCAGGTCCCGACAGACCCGGTTCCCCATGACGTGTCCGGCTCCCAGCTGGTTGGCACGGACCGCAGACATCGAGATGAACCCCACTCACTGGCCAAAAATCTGTGCAAACGTCTTACACGAGCCTGGACTCCGGCTCGAGATCCCCTTTTACGTTTCTTGCTTCTGGAGAATTGCAGCGGGCACTCATGTGCGCAGCAAACAAACGGAGGTGGAGGTGGATTACTCCCACCTGAGCTGCTCCAGCTGTTACAACGAACCATTAGCGATTCTTTGATCGCCAACAGCGCATCACGGTCATAGTGATGCAATGTAGAACGTATTCGTATGAATAGTAAAAAAAATCATGTCAGTGGACCTTTAACAGTCTTAGCATTAAGCCAGCGGAAGTCAGTGTATATCCTCATGTCCCTGGACTTTTTCCACACCATAACAAGCGGGGAAGCATATTCACTAATAGACTTCCTTATGATGCCCTTCATCTCCATCTCAGACAAGACCTCCCTCAACTGCCGATAATGTGCTGGTGGGATACGTCGATAAGGCAAACGAAATGGCTGGTCATCAGTCAAGTGAATGCGATGGACAAAATCCCTAGCCTCACCACAATCCAGTTTTCCCCTGGAGAACACATCCTGGTAAGAAACCACAAGTTCAGCCAGGCTTCTTTTAGACTCGCCTGATACCTCACAGCTCTCTATGTCGATCTCATGTAGACCACAATCTCTCAGCATCTGTACTGGATCAGCACTGTGATGTGGTGAGCTTGTTGCAACTGCAGAATGATTGCAGTACACTTCAGATCTCCCCTGACTGAACGCAAAGTCCTCCACAGCAACACATGGGAAGACATCAGTGATTTTAGCATTGCGGCGCAGCACCAGATGCTTGTTCGTAGGGTTGAGAACCTTCATAGGGACCTAACAATCCCCCCACATGGGTGTTACTACACGACCCACCAAAATGTTTTTTGGGATGGAACGAGCAGATGACGGCTCTACAACCACAGTGCCCCCTAATGACAGAGGTGCAGTGGACAGAAGCTTTCCCCAGACCACATACTTCCGATGAGGAAGGAGGGTGACAGCCTGTCTGAGCCTGACTGTTCCAATCTTGTCAGGTAAAGTAGAGTTTGACCACCGAGAAACACAACTCAACAGCTGCAAAAAACTCTTCACACTCTGGGTTTGCAGTGTTTGCCGAGTTCCCAGTACCCCGGATCAGTTTTCATTTTTTGAATAAGGGGTCGGAGCACATTGCTACCAATGATGAATTCATCATGTTGGCCAGGTATCAAAAATGTTGGTACTGTAAATTTGAAACCATATATCTCAATGTTCAACTCATAGATGCATCGAGGCTGCGTGAGAAGGCCACCACATCCAACGAGCACCACATTCTCTGGGACTGCAAGAGGGATCAAATCAACACCCGCGGCTCTTAGTTTGTTCTCCGCCTCCACGCTCAATGTGCATGACATACTCCCAGAGTCCAACATACCCTTCAATGTAGAACGTTCACTCACTGAAACTGAGGCATAAAACAAATCACTAGCCCTCTGAACTCTCTGTGACCCCAAGAAAACCACTTCACTGTCCTCAGGTGAAGCATTACAACATTCGGTATAAACAGAGTGTACATCTAGTGTACTTGTGAGGGTATTATCCACACTGCCCATGCTGCCCCTCTCATCACACGGGCTCTCTAGTTTAAACTAGGGTACTGGGAGGATGGCTGTCATGTGTGATGGGCAGGCTGAGGACAATTCCTTTTAATGTGTCCTGAGCTGAAGCAGTTGAGACACAGTCTGACCAGTCTGCAGTACGAGTGTGTTGTATGCTCCTCCGAGCAACAAACTCTGCATGGAACATGCTGAGGACGTTTAGAACCACGTGTGTGACTCCCCATATGTTGACCATGTTGTTTTGTAGCAAGAGAAGTTGCACACAAAGACAGAACTTTATCAAACATCTCTGCCATCTGATGAGGCGGTTTAGTCCATAGTTTGATTCCCTGCCTTGCAGAGCAGCCGGCAGGGAATCACATGTGGAGATGTTTCAGCAGACATAGACATTCATCATGGATCAGAAATTTCTGCAGATTTAGTCCATAGTTTGATTCCCTGCCTTGCAGAGCAGCCGGCAGGGAATCACATGTGGAGATGTTTCAGCAGACATAGACATTCATCATGGATCAGAAATTTCTGCAGATTGTATCGGGAAAATCCGATAGATAAATTATGCTGGTATAGGAGGCCGAGGCCAATACTGATACTGGATCAGCCCCATCCTGAATTAAAACACAATTAGTTCATCTGCATGAGAAATCTGTTAATTAACCAAGTAACTAAATGATTAAATAATAATTATCTCAGGAATTACATGAATAACATTTCATGGGGTCTGACTGTTTGAAAAAACAATTTGATTGGTTGGTTGGTTCTCTCCACATATTGCACAACCACTGAACCAGTATTTTAGAACCAACACCCATAGTCCAAATTATGATCGAAGGTTTAATTAGTTTGTTTTAAAAGTATTCTTGAGAAATTAGGAGCAAATCATAGATTAGGAACTTGTTAAAAAATTGTTACAGAATATATTTTACAAAATCAAAATTAATTTTATTTGGGTGTTAAAACACCAGTTGCATCTCATGGCCTATAATAATTATTTTAATATTTTCTGTTAGAAAGTTTCCACTCCAGTGTGGACTCTCATGTGTCTGTTTAAACTTGTCTTATGACTAAATCTTTGTCCACAAAGTTCACAAGGAAACGGCTTGTCTCCCGTGTGGACTCTCATGTGTCTGTTTAAATTTGTCTTCTGACTAAATCTTTGTCCACAAAGTTCACAAGGAAACGGCTTGTCTCCCGTGTGGACTCTCATGTGTGTGTTTAAATTTGTCTTATGACTAAATCTATGTCCACAAAGATCACATGGAAATGGCTTGTCTCCTGTGTGGACTCTCATGTGTTTGTTTAAATCTGCCTTATGACTAGATCTATGTCCACAAAGATCACAGGGAAATGGCTTGTCTCCTGTGTGGACTCCCATGTGCGAGATTAAATGGCCCTTCCGACTAAATCTTTGTTCACAAAGTTCACAAGGAAACGCCTTGTCTCCTCTGTGGACACTCATATGTCTGTTTAAATATGTCTTCTGACTAAATCTATGTCCACAAAGAGCACATGGAAACGGCTTGTCTCCTGTGTGGACTCTCATGTGTGTGTTTAAATATGCCTTATGACTAAATCTATGTCCACAAAGAGCACATGGAAACGGCTTGTCTCCTGTGTGGACTCTCATGTGTCTGTTTAAATGTGCCTTATGGCTAAATCTATGTCCACAAAGAGCACATGGAAACTGCTTGTCTCCTGTGTGGACTCTCATGTGTGTGTTTAAATTTGCCTTCTGACTAAATCGTTGTCCACAAAGTTCACAAGGAAATGGCTTGTCTCCTGTGTGGACTCGCATGTGTTTGTTTAAATCTGCCTTATGACTAAAACTATGTCCACAAATATCACAAGGAAATGGCTTGTCTCCTGTGTGGACTCTCATGTGTAAGTTTAAAGCATCCTTCCGACTAAATCTATGTCCACAAAGATCACAAGGAAATGGCTTGTCTCCTATGTGGACTCCCATGTGTGAGTTTAAATGTGCCTTCCGACTAAACCTTTGTTCACAAAGTTCACAAGGAAATGGTTTATCTCCCGTGTGGACTCTCATGTGTGTGTTTAAATTTGTCTTATGACTAAATCTTTGTCCACAGAGTTCACAAGGAAATCGCTTGTCTCCTGTGTGGACTCTCATGTGTGTGTTTAAATCATTCTTCCGACTAAATCTCTGTCCACAAAGTTCACAAGGAAATGGCTTGTCTCCCGTGTGGACTCTCATGTGTGAATTTAAAGAGCCCTTCAGACTAAATCTTTGTCCACAAAGTTCACAAGGAAATGGCTTTTCTCCTGTGTGGACTCTCATGTGTATGTTTAAACTTGCTTTCTGACTAAATCTTTGTCCACAAAGTTCACAAGGAAATGGCTTGTCTCCTGTGTGGACTCTCATGTGTATGTTTAAATCTGTCTTCCGACTAAATCTGTGTGCACAAAGTTCACAAGGAAACGGCTTGTCTCCTGTGTGGACTCTCATGTGTGAATTTAAATTACCCTTCAGACTAAATCTTTGTCCACAAAGTTCACAAGGAAATGGCTTTTCTCCTGTGTGGACTCTCATGTGTGTGTTTAAACTTGCTTTCTGACTAAATCTTTGTCCACAAAGTTCACAAGGAAATGGCTTGTCTCCTGTGTGGACTCTCATGTGTTTGTTTAAATGTGATTTGGAAGTAAATCTTTTACCACAGTCATCACAGCTTATTGATTTTGGTCTTGCCTGGACTTTCCTGCATGACTCTACATTTTTCTTTTCTCCAACACATTTCTTATTAAGCAGACATCTTGAAGACTTCACTCCTGAATGACTTGTCATGTGTCTTTGAAGAGTCCGGTTACTGACATACTGCTTACCACACTCAGAGCAGCTCAAAGATTTGTTGACAGTTTTTACCTCTGATTCAGGAGCCCTGCTCTCCTTCCAGTCTTTCATACTGTCTTCACGTTCTGATTCAGAGTCTGATGAGTTCTTTAGCAGAGAGTCAGGATTGGTCATTTCACCATCCTCTTCATCGTCCTCGTTAACGTCAAGTCTTTGAAAAGCTGGAACTGCCTTTGTGAATCTTTAAATCTGGATTACTGGTAAGTTTTTTTTTTAAATCCTCCTCACTCTTTAAAGAAACTGTAGTGACCTATAATCTGATATCGGTCTCCTCCATATGAAATTGGTCACCCGCCAGACTGGTCTAAGGGTCTTTCTTCCACTTTATGATAAGAAGCTCTGGGTCCTGCTGGTCCAAATCAGTCCTTCAGTCTTGAGTAGCTTCTTCTTCTTAATCAGCTCTAAACAGAGGCAGGAACCACTGAAACACATGAACAATAAAGACAATGTTACACACACACACACAATTTTACCCTCACAATTACCATCTTCTAGGGGTGTAACGGTGCATTAAATCACATTTTGGTTCGGTTAATTTTTGGTTAAAAAAAAAGACAAGATAAAGACTTTTAAAAATTGTATTTTGAAAATATGCAAAGTAAACAATAAGTTTGTACAAAAATAAATAAAAGTGACCCATTTGGGTGATATTTTTAATAAACAGCATTCTTTACAATGAATAAACTATACTAACAATAATAAAAATCTTAATAAATACAATAACAGTCATAATCAGAACAATGAGCAGCAGCAGACTGTTTACAATCTAACTAATGAAGTTTTAAGTTTTTATCCAAAAAGACCAACTTGTCCACATTTTCTGTCAAAAGCACAGATCTAGTTGCAGTGAATATCTCCAGCGGTGGAGAAAATCATCTCAATAACAACAGTAGCAGCAGTGTGGCTGTATTTGTCCTCAATACAGGTAGTCCCCGATTTACGAGCGAGATCCGTTACAACGAGGCGCTCGTAAACCGGAAATCTCGTAATTTGGAACGGCCGCCACGCTTCTCGTAAGTCCGGAAATTCGCTCGTAAATTGGAACGGTTTTGCTAGCGCGACTACAAACACTCGTTTTTCATCGAAAAACTGCTTATGAGTGCATAAAAATGATCGGAAACGTGTGTCCACATGTTTAGCTAACGAACTGTGGTGAAAAAACACAGGAAAACTCAGTATTTTTTGCGTTTTTTCCAATAATTCGCCAGCTCGTAAGTCTGGAACCTCGTAGATCAGAGCGCTCGTAAATCGGGGACTACCTGTACTCACAACAACCTCTTCTTGGACCTGCTCCCCCAGGTGGGACAGGTCCCTGGAAAAGTTCAGAGTTCAGTCATCACACACTTCTTTGCTGCAGGTGATTTGGTGAATTTCCCTGAAGAGGAAGAAGTCAGCTGCTATCTCTGTCCCAGACCGGAAATAAAACACAAGGTTAAAAAAATTAGTTGATAAGATTATAATTTTAAATTAAAAAGGTTAATTAGATAATAATAATAATAATAATAAAAGAACAATACCTCTTCTTTAATAGTTGTGAGGTGGTTGAAGCTCTCCATCATCATCATCATCATCATCATCATCATCAGGGCTTTAATTAGCTCCAGGGCTTGTTGACAATATCAGTTTTAGCTTTTTCATAAAGTGCTGAACTTTTTGGCTGACGTGTTGACATGATGGATGTCGTAGCCGGGCTCAAGAACTTCAAAGTCAGCGCATCAACAACATTCAGACGTGGATCCAGAGCTTTAAAAAGTCCTACAGCTTGTGTTATTGATCTGGACTGATCTGAATTACCGGATGAAGGTTGTTTAAATGCTACTGCTGTTAGCGGTGTTTGCAACAAGCTGCTTTTCTTGCTTGTAGAAGATGTTCACGTTCAGATGATGTAGTTTCAAGAGTGTTAACAAGTCAGATGTGTTGTCTGCTGCAGATCCAATCTCCGTGAAACAATGTCGACACACAGCTTCGGATTTGTTCACGTCTTTTAACAAGAAAGCCATAATGTTCCCAAACAGAAGACCGCAACGAGATGCTAGGCTGCTAAATGCTACACGTGCTGCAAGATAAAAGCGCCGTGCTGAAACACGCCTAGGAATTTTAGTTCCATGGCGCATAATCTCCCGTTAATAACATTTAAAGACCGTGTAAAGTGAAATTAAATGTGTGTTTTTAGTTTGTCACATGGCATAAATATGTGTTATTAATCACCCATATAAGTCTGACTGATTAAAAACATTGTTTACCTTATAAAATTAAGTCTCAAAAATCATGAAAAAACATGATTTTGCCTTGCCCTGGAACGCTGGGGGCGTGTCAGTGCGTGGGCGTGGTTTCAGCGCAGTTCTGCTGCCTGCAGCTGAGGAGCTGTGTGTGTGTGGAGAGGTGCAGCAGAGATCCAGTAAACCTGCTCTGTTTTTATCCGAGTTCTGTCTGTAACAGCAGCTACTTTTTCCAAGAGTTACGCTGTTTTTGTAAATAGTTTTCTTGTGTGTTTTTAATCTGGAATGAATAAAAAAAAAATAGTAATAAAAAAAAATTTGTTGTACCATGCGGGATTTGAACCCATGGGGTTTGGGACGGAAGGCAAGCGCTCTAACCATTGTCCTATCCATGCATTACAGATACTCGGTATAATTCCACGCACTATAAAAACATGTTATGATTTGTACGGGTGCCCTAACCATTACGATATCCAGGGAAGATGCACGAACGAGGCATAATTGATTAGCTAGCTAACAATGAACAAAATATCTATGCTATTGCTATCTGATGCTGGCTGCGATTCGCGAGTGAACGGCTCCACCGAGGCAAATTTATACGGCTGGAGCTGCAGGGGGTGGGGCTATACTAATGAGGACCGCGTGACGAAACGCGGTCACGTTTAAAACACGCCTAAAAAATCCTGAAACAGAAAAATGTTTATACACAGTTTGCTCTATAACTCCAAAATTAATTGAGCTACAATTTTGAGACTTTTTACTCATTTACAAGATTACCATTATGACATTTATAATGTTTATTGAAGAAAATGTTGAAATTCACTTTACACGGTCTTTAATGAGTGAAAAAATAACTGAAATGGTACACAGGTGGACCAAACTGAACATGCCGTAGCGAAACGGTTCGGTACACCCATGTGTACCGTTACACTGAGAGAAACACAATTTCAATCCTGTGTATGTCCTGTACATATTGCAGTTCTGACAATAAAGTTGACTTTGACACCTCTACCATCTTCTGTCTGCATATACATTAACGCAAACATATTACTTCAAAAACAATTTTAAAGACAGAAAAAAAAATTCAAGTTATTCTGTTCTGATCAAAGGATGGCCTGTGATCCATCCATCCATTTTCTTCCGCTTATCCGGGGTCGGGTCGCGGGGGTAGCAGCCTAAGTAGGGAGGCCCAGACTTCCCTCTCCCCAGCCACTTGGAGCAGCTCCTCTGGGGGAATCCCAAGGCGTTCCCAGGCCAGCCGAGAAACATAGTCCCTCCAGCGTATCCTGGGTCTTCCTCTGGGTCTCCTCCCGGTGGGACATGCCCGGAACACCTCACCAGGGAGGCGTCCAGGAGGCATCCTAACCAGATGCCCGAGCCACCTCAACTGGCTCCTCTCGATGTGGAGAAGCAGCGGCTCTACTCCGAGTCCCTCCCGGATGACTGAGCTTCTCACCCTATCTCTAAGGGAGAGTCCAGCCACCCTGCGGAGAAAACTCATTTCAGCCGCTTGTATCCGAGATCTTGTTCTTTCGGTCATAACCCAAAGCTCATGACCATAGATGAGGGTGGGAACGTAGATCGATCGGTAAATTGAGAGCTTTGCCTTTTGACTCAGCTCTCTCTTCACCACGACAGACCGGTACAGCGCCCGCTTCACTGCGGACGCTGCACCTATCCGCCTATCGATCTCACGCTCCAGTTTTCCCTCATTCGTGAACAAGATCCCGAGATACTTAAACTCCTCCACTTGGGGCAGGACCTCCTCCCCGACCCGGAGAGGGCATGCTACCCTTTTCCGGCTCAAGACCATGGCCTCGGATTTGGAGGAACTGATCCTCATCCCGGCCGCATCACATTCAAGGTTGCCCTTTGTCACCGATTCTGTTTATAACTTTTATTGACAGAATTTCTAGGCGCAGCCAAGGTGTTGAGAGGATCCGTTTTGGTGGCCTTAGAATCGCTTCTCTGTTTTTTGCAGATGATGTGGTCCTACTGGCTTCATCAGCTCGTGATCTACAGCTTTCGCTGGAGCGGTTTGCAGCTGAATGTGATGGCCTGTGATAAAAGTTATTTTTAATATCACCCTTTTTAATTTAACAAAGTTAATCAACAGCTAAATCACCCTTCCAGTGTCAACATTTAGGAGTTTTATCGCTGTTATAAATAGGGATGGGGCCGATCCGATCCAGTATCGGTATCAGCTTCCGATACCAGCATAATTTAAGTATCGGATTTTCCGATCCAACCTACAGATATTTCCGATCCGGCTTCAAAGAGCACATGGGTTCTACATATTCTGTGACTGCTGTCTTAACATTGTGTGAGTTAAACCCAATGAAGACATTCTGGGCTCACAACAGGAAACGCAAAACTATTAAGCACACAAGAGGCAAGTCTATATCACAGACGTCCTTCTCACTCATGGTGCACCTGGAAAACTAAAAAACCGCTAAGCATTATGGGAAAGACAACACAGTCCACTCCCCTTAACCACTACGGGAGTGGATTTTGTTGTCTTTCCCATAATGCTTAGCGGTATTTTAGACTAAAATGCTACTAATACTAATGCTTAGCAGTATTTTAGTTTTCCAGCTGCACCATTAGTGAGAAGGACGTCTGCAGGGCTTAAAGTGATAAAAAAATCCTGAGCCTGAAACTTTTTTGTGTTGTTGATAGAATAAAATCGTAACATTTTGCCAACGTTTATTAAGAATGCTCTCTGAAAAGTGCAAACAACTGTTTTCAAACAATTCAGCTTCAAGTAACAATGACTTACATGAGGTTTCAATGTATCTGAACTTAATGTAAATGCCCCAGAGAACTGCCCTGCAGCAAAAAACTCAAAAAGACTCAACGCCACATTGGACACATTTCAGTCAGTTCATCTGCCATACATTTAGAATACTCAATATCACAATCTAAAAGGAAGTTCCACAGAGCTGGTTTTAGGACTCCCAGCATTCTCAATAACTTTCACAGTAAGAGCTGGAGTCATCTCCAGCATCAACACACAGATGTTCTGTGCAGTGAAAAAGTTTCATGTGAACACAGACTGTTAATCTCTTATGAAAATGTCTTGCCAGCATTGGCATCAGAAGCATTTGTAAGGGGTGGGGGCAGGCACACTGGTGGCAGGTCTGGCGGGTCCTCCTCCAGAAAATTTGGAATAAAGTAGATGCCATTTCCTGTATTCTGGTTTATTTTAAAGGGTTAAACATCTATGTTTACCTACAAAAGTAACTTGATTCAATAACTAGTTTAGAGAGCAACAAGAAGTAACCTGACCAACAGCTCTGCTCACCTCAAGCATCCTAACACCCCCACCCCAGTTGACAACTGCTGGCACGAACGTAATGATAAGATAGCATGCCACACAGAGGTGTCTCCCCCTCCTCCCCCCACCCTGTCCACAAAAACTCCCTGCGAGATGAGTGTCCACTGCCAAGACAAGTACCTTGACCTTTCCTCAGAGGGAAAATCAAACTGTCAGTCTCAAATAAATATCTATATAATTTAGATTATTTAAATTTTAATGCTTGTAGGGTTTTTGTTTAAAATCTCATACATTATTATTTTTTTATTGACAAAATATTTATTTTACTGTAAGTTTTTAAAAAAGTGTATTTTCCTCTATTGGTCCACCTTCTGGGTCAACAACATCCAGATCCTCCTCAGCTCTCACTGACTTTATCGTGCACCGACCTCCATTCAACTTCTGCATCTTTTTCTTATTTTTCCTACAGATTAGGGCTGGACGATATGGCCAAAATTTTTATCACGATATAGTTCTTAATTTCGGTCGATAACGATATAATTCGATATCGATATAAACAATATAAAAGCCTAAAAAAAACTATAAACTATACAAATAAATTAATGTTCTCCTTGTATTTGTATTTAGCCTCCAAAAAGATGGAAATCACCATCAAATAAACATAAACTTCTCAACCCAATAATTCTCAGTCGGGTCATCTGGACAGTTTCTTTTTTATAGAAACGTTTCACCCTCCATCCTCCATCCAATTTCTATAAAAAGAAACTGTCCAGATGACCCGACTGAGAATTATTGGATTTGGTACGTGGATTATTGAGCATGAACTTTCTTGCCATAAAATTCTCAACTGTGTCAATATTAATAGTTTTAACTTTAAACATCTTTAAAATTTACAGCATTGAAATTCATAGTTAATTAAATAAAACTTTTGGGTGTTGTTATTTATAAGAAGCTGACATAGAAATCTCATGGAAATTACTTAAGAATAAAAATAACAAAATCAATTGCATTACTGTATAAAGTAAAATAGTTTTTGAATGACAAAGTTTTGAATATATTGAATAATGTAATGATTGTTCCATATTTAATCTGTTGTATTGAAGTTTGGGGAAAAGCATGTAAAACTATTACAAACCCTGTTTTTTTTGTTTTGTTTTTAAAGAGCTATAAGAATTATTAGTAGGAAGTGCTATGGTCACCCAACAAATATTTCATCAGTTTAAATTATTAAAATTTTATGATTTGGTTGAACATAGTATTTTACAAGTCATGTATAAAACTGAAAAAAAATTACCCCCCAAATATTCAATTAAAATTTGTTTAAAGTTATTAAACACTGAAGGGAATGTAAATGTTTGTAAAACCTCCATTTAGGACTAGTTTGAAGGAGCTGAGTTGTAAATCAGGAAACAGGATTGTGTTGACTTGATATCACCATAAACATTTCTAAAACTATTTATATGTTTTTGTTCTGCCCAAGGCTGGAAGTTTTAAAAGATGATTAAATCAAAGTTGTTGGGAAGGTGTGGTGCAGGTGAAGTGAAGGTTGTTTGTTTGTAGTTATTTTGTATTTTTTTAAACAAGGGGCAGATATTATAACACTATTTTCGTCTTTCTGCACATTTTCATTCAGTGTTTTTTTTTCTTCTGATGAATTTGTTTTATTTTGAATTTAAAAAACATGCAGCGCTGCTGGGGCTGTTTGTTTACGTCGTAGTTTCAGGGAAACGTTGGCTCAAACTTTATTGTTCTTCATCTTCTGACTCTCATCATATTCTATCGAGTGGAAACTCTTCAGATTAAACAAGTTAGATGTTCCCACCGCTAGTTAGAACGACTCCGTCACGTTTTGAAAAATAAAGAAACCGAGTAAGACTCGCTGCAGATGAGACCTGCAGTTTAACAAAACCGAACTACGTCCACACCGACGAATTAGTCTTTCCTCTCATCAGTGATGTCGTCTCTTTCTCTTCGCTTGTGAAACTTTGTTCAGTCACATTCTGACGGTCATGAGCACTCGTTTGACTCGTTTTGAAGCGAAAACTTAACGCGCTTTGGAGACTAGCTTAGCTTTTAGCCTGCTACCGCTAACGCCTGCTGCTGGAGTGAGCGCTGCGTAACAACGACGTCACCACGCACGTTTTGTGTCACAGCTTTTTCTGTCCGGGCGGGTTGTTGAAGCAGCCGCTCCAACCCGAACAGAAACAGAAAAACGTCAGTGAAACGTTGTAAAATCCTATCGAAATATCGAAAATATGCTTAAACTTCATATCATCGTTATTGAATAAAAGTATATCGCGATATTTATCGTTATTGAATTATCGTCCAGCACTACTACAGATATATTTGGTGCTTGACAAATAACTTGGAGCCTCCTTCAGAAAGGAGGGGGGTGAGGTTGTTTATGTGTTCAGCGGTGTGTGTGTGTGTGTGTGTGGGGGGGGGGGGCTGCAGCTTCTCGCTGTAACGCGCTTGAAATTTGACTTTATTCAGATACAGAGTCAAGTGGATTATTGATCATAACTCAGAGTTTACTTGGCCTAACAACGAGATTTAAAATCTGTAGTTTTGACACTAATTTAAATTGAGTCACTGAGATGCAGAGTCTTTCCTGCTGAAATCATTTGACACACGTACCTGGCTGCGCTATGATTCGATCCAAAAGGAGGACACATCGTCAGTCAGAGAAGGCGCCGGACACTTGAGTAGGAGAAATCACCTCCTGTTATGACCACTATGTTGACCACACCACTTTTTTCAACAGTAAAACTACATTTTGTCCCGGTTCGACAAACTCCAACTTCTGCATTTGACTGTGAAGCCGCATACATACGTGCTTGCTTTTCTAAGACCCGCCTTCCTGTTAGTAATTGGTCAAAACAACGTGAGCTTCAATGTGATTGGACATAATCGCACGTGCATGCTTTTCTAAAACCCACTTTCCTGTTAGTAATTGGTCAAAACAACATGAGCTTCAATTTGATTGGATGTAATCACTGTCCATCTATCAAAGTTAAGTTGAGGTGGACCGTTTGGTCAAAAGCCGGAAATCCGGCACCCGGCCGGAGGTCTTTAAGCCTTGCGTCTGTGATATAGACCTGCCTCTTGTATGCTGTTAAATTTGAGGTGTTTCATGTTGTGAGGCCCAGAGTGTTTTCATTGGATTTAACTCATACAATGTTAAGAAAGTAGTCACAGAATAGTCGCAGTTCAAAAAATTCATTATTACAGCCTCTTATACTGAACGGATCGGATCGGAAAAGTATCGGCATTGGCAGATACACAGATATAAGTATCGGATCGGAAGTAAGAAATCTGGATCGGTGCATCCCTAGTTATAAATGACAATTTATAAACTTTATTGTTGCTAAAAAAATACTTGAACATTAAAAACCACATGATTGGAAATAATACTGGCAAAACGCCTGTTATAGAGAAGGCAGCATTTATATTTCATAATTATTTTTACGCCGTATGTCCTTCCTGACACAATCACAGTCCTCTGTGTGAAGCAGAGAGCTGCTATCTAGGGCTCCCGGAGGAACAGATGGTGGGGGTTAAGGGCCTTGCTCAAGGGCCCAGAGTGGAGCAAATGAGGGTGGAAGCAGGTGTGTTTCACCATCCCCATCCACGTGTTGATGTTGTCAGTACCGGGAGTTGAACCGGCGATCTTCCGATCACAGGCCCACATTCTCTAACTTCTGCGCCACCACTCCTACAGTAATGATTTAATACAGTGTAGGATTTAAATTTGCAGATATTTATGATGAACTAGTCTACAAACACCTAAAACTGAATCCTTCAGAGAGAGAACATTTGGAGGGTTTTGGAAAATGAAAAAATCACACGTTAAACAGAGACACACCTTTGTTATAGTTTTGTTCAAATATGCCTATTGTAGTATCCTCAGTAGTATCGGGTGTTTTGCCGTGTGCTCTCTTTGTGTATATTTCTTATATTTTGTAGTCTTACTTTCCGTCTTTCCCTTCTTTCTATCCTTTTTTTAAATAATAAAAAAAAAAAAATAAAAATAAAAAAATAAACTCCACTACATTCATTCAACCTTTATTTAGTCAGGTAAATCTCATTGAGCCTCGTGTGACATTTACAAGAGCAACCTGCTACATACTAAAGAATGATGAACAGCAATGGTAGAGTTTCCTTAAACAATAAACAATAGAAAAACATAAAGAGAGAAATACAGACTTTTTTTCTTTTTTTTTTAAACAAAGTATCAAAAAACTAGCAAAACATTATAATGTAGATGTATAAAATCAAAAACAGGAACATATCTGCATTGGTTTTTGCCAGGATTCCAACAGATTCTTAAAACCATTTAGAGAGGTCAAGGCCGAGAGCTTCAGATCTTTTTGTAAGATATTCCAGGAAACAGGAGCGGAATAGGAGCAGGGGTGTAACTTTAGGTCTAACATTGGGGGGTTGTGATTAACAATAAACACGAAAAAATTGTACACTATACGCTTCTGTGTTTAATATGCGTCATCTCGTCTTCTTCTTCTTCTTCGATGGTGTTTACTGGCAGTTTACAAACTCAGTGTATTACCGCCATCAACCGGACGGAGATGTAATTCAAGAGTCTACTTTCAACAAAAAATAAATAAATAAATAAATAATTAATTAAAATAAAATTAAATCCTTTCAGCTAATTTTGTAACTTTCAAATATTTAACAAGTGCTTTAGTTATAACCTGTGACTGATTTTTCTTCAATAAAGTAACCATTGTCACCGAACTCCCCATTACCCTTTCCAGTGCCTTCCTCTCTTTATTATATTTCTTACAATAAATCAACACATGTTCCACTCCTTCCAGTACCCCACAATTAGAGCAGTCACCTGATGGATGTTTTCCTATTATCTTTAGACCACTATTTAATGTAGTGTGCCCAATCCTCAACCTGTTAATCCATACTTCCTCTCTCCTAGTCATTAAACTACTATCGTCACTTAGGAGTACCTCCTTCTGTATGTTATGTAAATGTCTTCCTCTTTCCTCTAAATCCCACCTCTCCTGCCACATATCATTTATTTTATCTTTAACAATTATTTTTATTTCTGCTTTACTTAATGGGACATCATATTCAATTTCTCTTGCTGTATACGCGTCATCTCCACGCGACGCGTCAGCTTTGTCCTGATCAAGATGGCGGCGACAGGACCCAGCTAGTACGAAGAACTTCACAAAGAAACACGGTAAAAACAATTATTTCTTTGCGAGAAAAAATATATTACTAAGCTGACTTTATAGAAGACGTGTTCTTGAGTTTAACGAAATGTTCAAATCAGCTGGATTTAAAAAAAAAAAGTTCGCTGATTTTTATGCAGGCGCCAGGCGGGTCAAACCGGACGCTTTCTTTCTTTAAATTTAGCTAAATAAACGCTTAAAAATATACAGTATTTCTTCGCTGACTTATGGGTGATAGTAGACGTACTCCTGAGTTTAACGAAATGTTCAAATCAGCTGGATTAAAAAAAAAAAGTTCGCTGATTTTTATGCAGGCGCCAGGCGGGTCAAACCGGAGCTTTCTTTCTTTAAATTTAGTTAAATAAACGCTTAAAAAATATATTTCTTACCTCACTACAGCAGACGGGCTCCTGAGCTGAACCAAATGTGAAATCAGCTGGATTTAAAAATCTGCGGTGTGGTTTATGAGTGGTATCTTGCAAACAAAAACAGCTACCTGTTCATCCATAGCAGGGAGCGGGCAGCCAGAGTAATCAGTCCGACCAAAGGAGGCCTTTTTCGGACACATGCATGTAGAAACTTCTGGGCAACTTCATGAGCAGCTCCGTGACTCACGTGACTTCCTGTAGCCGGTGAGATGGGTGATACCAAATTATTTGCAGGGGAGGGGGTCAGTCCTCAGGGAGTTTGTTAAAAACATGCAGCAATTTTACTAAAAAATTTGAATGAATAAAGAAAATCAATTATTGATGTAAGATATGTATAATGACGAAATGATGTCATTTTATTGGGGGGGTTGAAATGACCGGATCAAATTATTGGGGGGGTCAAAACCCCCCCATCCCCCGTGTAAATTACGCCTATGAATAGGAGAAGGCCCTTTTGCCAAGTTCAGTCCTCACTGACGGAACACTGCAGGTAATCATGTCCTGAGAGCGCACCGTGTAACTGCACTCACGTAAAGCCATGTAGAAGGAGATGTATGAAGGCAGCAGACCAAGAAGTGATTTAAAGATGAAAATGTACCAATGGAAAAGTCTGTGTGAGGTTAATGATGTCCAGTTAACCAGTGAATACAGGGTGCAGTGGTGGGTACGATAATCACAGCCAGTTATGAATCTTAGTGCACCATGATAGACAACATCCAACATCCGCAGGGTGCTTGTAGGAGCATTCATGTAGAGAATGTCACCGTAATCAATGGAGGGAAGGAAAGTAAGTCACAGATACAAGGCGTTTCCTAGCATTGAATGTTAGACATGATCTATTTCTGAAAAAGAAACCTAGTTTAACTTTCAGTTTCTTTACTAGGTTTTTCACGTGGAATTTAAAAGGGAGATGCGAATCGACCAGGATACCCAAATATTTATAGGAATCAACAAACTCAATAGGGACACCGTTTGAGGATAAAATCAGAGGAAGAACTGCTGGGACCGACCTCATATTTGAAAAAAAAAAACATCCCTTTGTTTTTTTCAGCATTTAGGATGTTTGAGACGGAACAAATCTGACTGGATGATGTCAAAAGCGGATTGCAGAAACTGGAAAGCCTTAGCTACTGTTTTAGCTCGACAGTAAACAATTGTATCATCAGCGTAGAAATGTAAGGATGCATCAGGGATGCTCTGACCTACATTAGCTATGTAGATTGTAAAGAGGGTTGGTCCTAAGACTGAGCCGTGTGGTACACCATTTTTAACTGTTAAATAATAATAATAATAATAACTTTTATTTATAACGCACTTTACATTAAACAAATCTCAAAGTGCTACAATGAACATTAAATAAAAGCAAGATTAAAATCAACCATCAATGCAAGTGGAGGAACAATCAAGAGGACAGTGCCTCACAGATGATTGCATAAAAAAAAAAAATCACAAAATGCAGATAAAATACTCAAATAAAAACTGGGTGCAATAAAAACAACAACAAAAAACAAAACAAAAGCACAATAAATTAATTAAAAAACTGGATAAAAAGAAAGGTTTTAAGACCTTTTTTAAAACATGTCACGTTCTGTGGGGCCCTCCGATATGAGGGCAGGGTATTCCACAGCCGAGGGGCAGCACAGGAGAAAGCCCTGTCTCCCATTGTGCGAGACCGAGACCTGGGAGTGAGAAGAAGATGGGTGTTGGAAGAGCGGAGAGTGCGGGAAGGACAGTGAGGGGTGAGAAGTTCTTTTAAATAAGATGGTGCATTACCGTACGAACACTGGAAGGTGAGCAAATAAATTTTATAAGTGATCCGGGCAGAAACAGGAAGCCAGTGCAGTGAACGCAGTACAGGAGTGATGTGTTCATACTCACACACTCTCATCAGGACCCTGGCAGCGCTGTTTTGGACATACTGTAGTTTTTGTATGTTCTTGCCAGGAATCCCGAAGAGAAGTGCATTGCAGTAATCCAGTCTGGAGGAGACAAAGGCATGGACGAGCTTTTCTGCATCAGTGAAGGACAGTGTAGACCGAAGCTTTGCAATATTTCGAAGATGAAAAAAATAAGTTTTACAGATATGCTTTATATGGCTTTCAAAGGTGAGTTGTGGATCAAAAATAACACCAAGATTGGTGACTGTATTGGAAAGAGAAATGTTCTGGCCAGAAAAAGTGATACTGAGGATTTTTTGTTGTTGAATTTGATGTGATGTACCAATTTGAATTGCTTCCGTTTTTGAACTGTTAAGGTGAAGGAAATTTTGCTGCATCCATACCTTTATCTCCTCCAGACACGCTGTGAGTGTGGAAAGAGAAGAAAGTGGAGAAAATGGAGAAGCTGAAAAAGATTATGTAGATGGGGTCTCAGACACATTGCTACCCAGTTTAAGATACAGCTGAGTATCATCAGCATAGCAATGGAATGAGACCCCATAGCTGCTGATAATAAACCCAAGTGGTACCATGTAAAGGTTAAAAAGGAGGGGTCCCAAAACTGATCCCTGGGGCACACCACAAGAAACAGGATGGCTCAATGACTTGGCACGCCCAATGGAGACAAACTCTGTTCTGTCTGTCAGGTATGAGCGGAACCACTCCAGGGCAGTGCCAGTAAGTCCTGCAAACTGCTGTAAGCGTTGGAACAGAATGTAATGATCAACCGTATCAAAGGCTGCCGAAAGATCAAGGAGAATAAGAAGAGAGGAGGAACCACGGTCTGCAGTGACCAACAGGTCATTTGTGACCCGGACAAGAGCTGTTTCAGTGCTATGTGCTGTTCGAAAACCTGATTGAAATTTATCCAGTATATTATTGTCATGTAGATGTTCTTGTAGATAAACCGAGACTAATTTCTCCAAAACTTTAGCGAGGAAGGGAAGGTTGGAAATGGGTCTGGAAATAACTGGAATAAGTACCGTTATGATGAACAGATTGCCTCAGATCGGAAAGAAAATTAGAAAACCAACCAATGGTGTGATCAGAGAAACCGATTTCTGAGAGCTTATGACACAAGATGTTATGATCCACAGTGTCAAAAGATTTAGACAGGTCTAGGAAAAGTGCAGCACAATAATCCTTGGCATCCAATGCTTCAACAATGTCATTAAGAACCTTCAGAGAAGCAGTCGTTGTGCTGTGTTTTTTCCTGAAACCAGATTGATGGAGAGGTAAGATGTTAAATGAGTCCAGATAATTTGTGATCTGAGAGTTTATCAGTTTTTCTAGAACCTTCGCTAAAATGCAGAGTTTAGAGATCGGTCGATAGTTGTTCAGTGAGGTGGGGTCACTTCCCTTCAGCAAAGGAAGAACAAAAGCTGTTTTCCAAGTATCCGGAATTGAGTTTTGGCTTATGGACAGATTAAAGATGTTATTAATAATAATACATTTACACACGTGAATACATGACTGCCTGACCACATCTGATCTGATCAGTATTATTAAAGACTCCACACAATGATTATCAGTAAGGATTTAGCTTGGTAAATATGATAAATTATTATTATTGATAATGAGTGTTTAGAACTCTCAATCGAGAACTTGAATCCTCAGTTTTAATCTTTTTGGGCTCTTCTGTACGACTGTAAATTGTAGCTGTGACTGGGAGTGTGGATGGTTGTTTGTCTCTTTGTCTGTCTCTCTGATGGACTGGAGACCTGTCCTGGGTGTCCCCTGCCTTCACACAAAAGCAGCTGAGATTGGTTCCAGTCCTAAACAAGGGGGCATAACAGATGACTTAGTAACTGATATTTAAACATAAAACACTTTTTCTTTTATGTTAAACTCAATCTGTAACATTAGAAATTCATTGTGTTTATAAATGTTTTATTAACTGTTTTGTAGGAATGAACACATTTGTTACATTCATTCAAAATATGCCTTTTAAACCAGCCAGTGTATCTCTTGTGCCGGTCCCGAGCCTGGGTAAATGGTGAGAGTTGTGTCAGGAATGGCATCCGATGTAAAACACTTGCCAAAACCATAATGCGAGTTCATCAAAGTGAAACCATACCGGTGTAGTGATACAGGCTCTCTGTCTTGACCTTCAAGTACACCTCTCTGCATCTCTCTGAAACTCTCAGTGTTACACCTTCTTGAAACTCTCAAGGAAACAAGTGACACTATTATTTTTACAATTATTTTGAATTAATGGACACTAATTAATCAGATTGAACTTTCTCTTTAATGTGTGTTAATTCAGAATTGATCTACAGTATATTTTGTCATTTTAATGATGATCTGTTACTTTCATGAGTTTTGACCTTCTGCTGGTTTTATTTCTGCAAGAACAAGCAGGTTCTGAATCTGGGACATGAGCCATGGTAAACTTTTAACTTGCAACTTCCTTCTCTGTTTTGTCTGTGAAAGTTAGCCATAATATTCTCTGTGCTCACAAGCAGGCCATCTGGCCGATTCTGTAAACAGTTTTCCTGTTGTCCGTCAGAGACAGTTCTGCCTATCAGATGAAATATCCATCTTTTACCAGAAAGTTCATTCTCAATAGTCCAGGTATCAAATCCGCTCATTCTCAATCAGTTCATCTGGACAATTTCTTTTTAGTAGAAACGTTTCACCCTCACTCCAGAGGGCTTCGTCAGTCAGAGCAGTCCAAAGCAAACTGAAGCTACCCCACCAAGTAAACAACTTAAGTGGACCAACCAGTTTTCCATCTTTTATTTTGTTAAACCAGCCAATAGTTATTGAGGAGGTGGGCAGACCCCGCCTCCCATATAAAGGTCCATTTCCTGCATTTTCTTTAGAGTCGGAGGGAAGAACATCCTAAGAACTTGGTTTCTTCTCTGGAAAAAGCTGGAGACGTTCCGGTCATTGTGTCAATTAGACCCACGTTTCAGCTAGTGTTACAGTAAAGCTTACTGTAACCCACTCACTCATTTCTGAAAGAATTTGTTTTCTGAAGTTTTATTTTGAAAATCCGTCAGTGCGATTGGGGCCTGTTCCTGCCGGTGAAAGCGTGCTCCCGGCTCGTCTGATCCAGCCATACACGCACAAAGTCGACTGGACGTGAGCTGGACCACACAGTCCGTTAGTGTCCACAAACTTCTCAGCCCTCATCTCCAGGGGACGTATCGTCACCAGGTAAAGAGGCTTGTTTGTATGCTGCACGTGTCGGAAGTACAGCTGGACCTGTTTGGGAGAAGGTGCCACCCTGTAGCTTCACAATAATTAACTTCGGTTAACTTAGCTTTCAATCTTTAATCTTCCTCCTATTTCTTCCATCATGCTGATACTGATCTGTTTCTTGTTGCTGCGTTCATCTGTGACCATCTGCTCATGTTCGTGCTGCTGTTTATAATGATGTTTTTCTACTACATTAGGGCTTAGTGTATTACTAGCTGATGTCTCTCTTAGTTAATCCTAGATGTTATTATTGTTTTTCTCTTGCATTTGTGTTGGATGTAACTGGGACCCTGTGTACATAATCTCGTTTTCAACACATGTACTACATGCGGTGCAAATGACAATAAATTCTCTCTGACTCTGACTTCCTTTCCTTAACACAGTGAAATTAAGTAATGTGCCAACTAAAAAGTTCCTAACTGTCTGTTTGTTTTAATTTGAATTCTTGTCAACGTAGTTATTAAATCAGAGCTAATATCGATACAAATGTTTAATGTACTTTCATGATAATTTCAATAAAAGGTCTATTTTCTGGTAGATCAACATAAATTGAAGTCTCTTGTGAAATTACATTTTTCCTAGTCACAGTTAAAGCAAGTTAATACCGGAAAAAGGATGAACTCGCGAATTGGTGGCAAGTTTGTGCAGATAAACTCTGCTCAGACCTGCGCATCTAAATAGGTAAGTCAGTAAACTGACCAATAAGTCTTATATATTACTACACCGGATCGGTTGAGGCCCGGGTTAACAATGACTGCCACCGGTGCTGTTGACAAACAGGGTGCCGGCGGAAATTGTGCTACTGTTAGTCGAAGACCCCGAGGAGGGAAATGTGTCAGGAGACAGAGGGAGAGGAGGAAAGTGAAGAATCTCGGACTGAGGGTTGCAACTCTAAATAAGGGGACAATGACAGGAAAAGGTAGAGAGCTGGCTGACATGATGCAGAGAAGAAAGGTAGATGTTTTATGTGTACAAGAGACCAAGTGGAAGGGCAGCAAGGCCCGCAGCATTGGAGCAGGGTTCAAACTGTTTTACCATGGTGTGGATAGAAAGAGAAATGGAGTAGGGGTGGTCCTGAAGGAGGAGTTGGCAAAGAATGTAGTAGAGGTGAAGAGAGTGTCCGATAGGTTGATGTACCTGAAGGTAGAAGTAGAAGGTCTGATGCTAAACATAGTCAGTGTTTATGCTCCACAGGTTGGATGTGATGGAAAGGAGAAAGATACATTTTGGAAAGAATTGGATGAAGTGATAGAGAGTATCCCCAGGGAGGAAAGAGTGGTGATTGGAGCAGACCTGAATGGACTTGTTGGTGAAGGAAACAGAGGGGATGAGGAAGTGATGGGTAGGTTTGGTGTCAAGGAAAGAAACCAGGAAGGACAGATGGTGGTGAATTTTGCCAAGAGAATGGAAATGGCTATAGTCAATACGTATTTCCAAAAGAGGGAGGAGCATAGAGTGACCTATAAGAGTGGAGGAAGGAGTACACAGGTCGAATACATTCTGTGTAGAAGAGGAAACCTGAGGGAGATTGGAGACTGTAAGGTTGTGGCAGGGGAGAGCATGGCCAGACAGCATTGGATGGTTGTGTGTAGAATGACTGTTGTTGTGAAGAAGAGAAAAAGAGTAAAATCAGAGAAGAAGACCAAATGGTAAAAGCTAAAGAAGGAAGAATGTTGTGAGAAATTCAAAGACGAGCTGTTAAAGACTCTGGGTGGTAAGAAAGAGCTTCCAAGTGACTGGGCTACTACAGCAACAGCAAATAGAGAGACAGGTAGGAAGGTACTTGGTGTGTCATCTGGACAGAGAATGGATGATAAGGAAACCTGGTGGTGGACTAGTGAAGTGCATGACGCCATTCAAAGAAAGAGATTAGCCAAGAAGAAATATGACAGTGAGAGGACTGAAGAGAGGAGACAGGAGTATAAGGAGATGGGACATGGAGCAAAGAGGGAAGTAGCTAAGGCAAAGCAGAGGGCATACAATGAGATGTATGGGAGACTGGACACTAAAGAGGATGAGAAGGACTTGTACCGATTGGCAAGACAGAGGGATCAGGCTGGAAAGGATGTGCAGCAGCTTAGGCTTATTAAAGATGGGAATGGTAATGTTCTAACAAGTGAGGAAAGTGTGATGGAAAGATGGAAGGATTACTTTGAGGAGCTAATGAATTAAGAAAATGAAAGAGAAAGAAGAGTGGAGGTCATAGAAACTGTGGAACAGGAAGTGGGAAAGATTAGTGAGGGTGAAGTCCGGAAAGCTCTGAAAAGAATGAAGAAGGGGAAGGCAGTAAAACCTGATGACATACCAGTGGAGGTTTGGAAATGTCTTGGAGAGATGGCAATGAGGTTTTTGACTCAAATATTTAATGGAATATTTGAGGGTGAGAAAACGCCTGAGGAATGGAGAAGAAGTGTGCTGGTGGCTAGCCTGGTTGGAACCAGACCCATGTCCTTCACTTCGCTTTGTACTAGGGTCTGGCATCTCTCCCATAGACAAACGATTTCTCCGTTAGATTTTTGAATGGACCAATCAGAGAACAGAAGGCGGAGTTTTGTTAGTTTAGCCTGGCGAGGTCCAGGCTATCAGATAAATTGCTCAGAAACCACTCGGTGGATATTTTTTCTGCCACCAGTGTGTAATTATATGTCTTTAATTTACTGACTGTTGGCCTAGATGAAACATTTGAGATAAAATTCGATTTTTTATCATTTATTTTCGTAGCGCACCCGAGGCTGTTTGGAAAATATCAAACCGAAACTATTTAAATCCAGCAGATTTGACCATTTCGTGAATTGATTTAGGAACTGTTAAGCTCAGGAACACTTCTGATATAACGTCAGCTATAAAATATATTTTTTATCAGCAGAGAAATAATAGTTTTTTACCTTGTTTTGATGAAAATTCCTTCGTGGCGGCAGCCATTTTGAATGACGACGTCACTCGACGTCGTTCAAAACTCCGCCTTCTGCTCTCTGATTGCTCAGGAACACTTCTGATATAACGTCAGCTACGAAATATATTTTTCTCAGCAGAGAAATAATAGTTTTTTACCTTGTTTTATTGAAAATTCCTTCGTGGCGGCAGCCATTTTGAATGACGACGTCAGTCGACGTCGTTCAAAACTCCGCCTTCTGCTCTCTGATTGGTCCGGTCAAAACCTACCGGAGATATCCTTGTCTATGGGACAAGTCCCAGACTGTGCAGTGAAGGGAAATGAGCGGAGCTGTGCAGGAAGGCGAGGGCCAGGCTAGCTGGTGGCCATTTTTAAGAACAAGGGTGATGTATAGAGTTGTAGCAACTACAGGGGAATTAAGCTGATGAGCCACACAATGAAGATCTGGGAGAGAGTTGTGGAAGCAAGACTTAGACAAGAGGTGACTATCTGTGAGCAGCAATATGGTTTCATGCCGAGAAAGAGCACCACAGATGCCATCTTTGCTTTGAGGATGTTGATAGAGAAGTACAGAGAGGGTCAGAAAGAATTTCATTGTGTGTTTGTGGATTTAGAAAAAGCATATGACAGGGTGCCAAAAGAGGAGGTGTGGTTTTGCATGAGGAAATCTGGAGTGGCAGAAAAGTATGTTAGACTGGTACAGGACATGTATGAGGACAGCAGGACAATGGTGAGATGTGATGTAGGAGTGACAGCTTCAAAGTGGAGGTGGGATTGCATCATGGATCGGCTCTGAGCCCCTTCTTGTTTGCTCTGGTGATAGACCGACTAACAGATAAGGTCAGGCAGGAATCCCCATGGACTATGATGTTTGCAGATGACATTGTGATCTGTGGTGAGAACAAGGAACAGGTGGAAGAGAACTTGGAGAGGTGGAGGTATTCACTTGAAAGAAGAGGAATGAAAGTCAGCCGTATTAAGACAAAGTACATGTTTGTGAATGAGAGGGAGGCCAGTGGAACAGTGAGGCTACAAGGAGCAGAGGTCACAAAGGTGAAGGACTTCAAGTACTTGGGGTGCATTGTCCTGGGAAATGTGGTAAAGAAGTGAAAAAGAGAGTCCAGGCAGGATGGAGAGGATGGAGAAAAGTTTCAGGAGTGATTTGTGACAAAAAGGTGTCAGCAAAGGTCAAAGGAAGTTTACAAGACAGTGGTGAGACCAGCTATGTTGTATGGTCTGGAGACAGTGTCATTGACAAAAAAACAGGAGAAAGAACTGGAAGTAGCAGAAATGAAGATGCTGAGGTTCTCCTTAGGAGTGACAAGGATGGATAAGATCAGGAATAGTAAAAGTAAACAATACATAAAATGAAAGGTGGCAGAAGAAGAAAATAATCTTATAGTATCTGCCCCTTCTTTAAAACAAAATTTACTCAAATTATCAAATCAAACAACAATCATTTTTGGATAATATACCATGACAAATAACTTATCTCAATAACTGGAATGAGTCACAGGAATGAGATCACTGGAATGAGTCACAGGAATGAGTCACAGGAATGAGTAACTGGAATGAGATCATCAGAGGTACAGCACATGTTGAACAACTGGGAGATAAAGTTAGAGAGGTCAGACTGAAATGGTTTGGACATGTCCAGAGGAGGGACAGTGGGTATATTGGTAGAAAGATGTTAGAAATGCAGCTGCCAGGAAAAAGACAGAGGAAGGCCAAAGAGGAGATATATGGATGCAGTTGGAGAGGACATTAATAATAATAATAATGTATTTTCCTGTCATCTGCGTATGTTTCCCATACACAGACGAAATTCGTCTCTGCATTTAACCCAACCACCTACCAGGTGGTGCAGTGAGCAGCCATAGAAAGCGCCCGGGGAGCTGGAGAATTAGATGTGCACTCATAGACACCCCAAGGTGTGTAGTGGCCGGGACGCGAACCCGCGTCCTTCGGGTTCCAAGTCAAAAGCCCTGCCACTACACCATCTTGGCTCCTAAATAAGGTAGTTGGAGTGAGGACATAGGATGCAGAGGACAGAGTGAGGTGGAGGAGGATGACTCACTGTGGCAACTCCTGAAAAGGGAAAAGCCGAAAGAAGAAGAAGATTCAAAATACCTTTTACTATTGTAACAGGTGGCACCACAGGGTGTCACCATTTCCCTATGATCTAAGCCTCCATAAAAGGGAAGATGGCAGTGTTGATGACAGTGCATTTTCCTGAGTGGCCAGGTGTGTTGGATTCACACATGCTGGAGTGCAGCCTCAGGTGTGTTGGGTACACACATGCTGGGGTGCATGCGCTTGTGGTATAATTTGAAGTTTGTTTTTAAAAGTATTGGTTGTTTTTAAAAACAGTTGATTTTTATTCTGATTTTTATTCCCTCCCTGGGCTGCCACCTTACCGTGGTGGAGGGGTTTGAGTGTCCCAATGATCCTAGGAGCTATGCTGTCAGGGGCTTTATGCCCCTAGTAGGGTCACCCAAGGCAGACAGGTCCTAGGTGAGGGACGAGACAAAGCGCAGCCCACAAGACCCCTTATGATGAATAATATAAATGGAAACAATGTTCCCTCGCCCGGACGCGGGTCACCGGGGCCCCACTCTGGAGCCAGGCCCGGAGGAGGGGCACGTTGGCGAGCGCCTGGTGGCCGGGCTTTCACCCATGGAGCTCGGCCGGGCACAGCCCGAAGAGGAGACGTGGGTCCCCCTTCCCATAGGCTCACCACCTGTGGGAGGGGCCAAAGGGGTCGGGTGCATTGTGGAATGGGTGGTGGCCGAGGGCGGGGACCCTGGCGGTCTGATCCTCGGCTACAGAAGCTGGCCATTGGGACATGGAATGTCACCTCTCTGGTGGGGAAGGAGCCTGAGCTAGTGTGTGAGGTTGAGAGGTTCCGGCTAGAAATAGTCGGACTCACCTCAACGCATGGCTCTGGCTCTGGAACCAGTTTCCTTGAGAGGGGTTGGACACTCTTCCACTCTGGAGTTGCCCCTGGTGAGAGGCGCCGAGCAGGAGTGGGCATACTTGTTGCCCCCCATCTTGGTGCCTGTACGTTGGGGTTCACCCCGGTGAACGAGAGGGTAGCCTCCCTTCGCCTACGTGTGGGGGGACGGGCTCTGACTGTTGTTTGTGCCTATGCGCCGAACGGCAGCGCAGATTACCCACCCTTTTTGGAGTCCTTGGAGGGGGTATTGGAGGGTGCGCCTCCTGGGGACTCCCTTGTTCTGCTGGGGGACTTCAACGCTCACGTGGGCAATGACAGTGAGACCTGGAGGGGTGTGGTTGGGAGGAACGGCCCCCCTGATCTGAACCCGAGTGGTGTTCTGTTGTTGGACTTCTGTGCTCGTCATGGATTGTCCATAACGAACACCATGTTCAGGCATAAGGGTGTCCATATGTGCTCTTGGCACCAGGACACCCTAGGTCGTAGTTCAATGATCGACTTTGTTGTCGTCTCATCTGATCTGCGGCCGCATGTCCTGGACACTCGGGTGAAGAGAGGGGCGGAGCTGTCAACTGACCACTACCTGGTGGTGAGTTGGCTCCGATGGTGGGGGAGGATGCCGGTCAGACCTGGCAGACCCAAACGTATTGTGAGGGTCTGCTGGGAACGTCTGGCAGAGTCTCCCGTAAGACGGAGCTTTAACTCCCACCTCCGGGAGAGCTTTGAACACGTTCCGAGGGAGGCGGGGGACATTGAGCCCGAGTGGGCCATGTTTCGCGCCTCTATTGTCGAGGCAGCTTATCGGAGTTGTGGCCGCAAGGTTGTTGGTGCCTGTCGTGGTGGCAACCCTCGAACCCGGTGGTGGACACCGGCGGTGAGGGATGCTGTCAAGCTGAAGAAGGAGTCCTATTGGGCCTTTTTGGCCTGTGGGACCCCGGAAGCAGCAGATAGGTACCGGCAGTCCAAGCGGCATGCGGCTCGGGTGGTTGCTGAGGCAAAAACTCGGGCGTGGGAGGAGTTCGGAGAGGCCATGGAGAATGACTTCCGTACGGCTTCGAGGCGATTCTGGTCCACCATCCGGCGTCTCAGGGGGGGAAAGCGGTACGCGACCAACACCATTTATGGTGGGGATGGCGTGCTGTTGACCTCAACTCGGGATGTTGTGAGTCGGTGGGCGGAATACTTCGAAGACCTCCTCAATCCTACTGGCACGTCTTCCACTGAGGAAGCGGAGCCTGGGGACTTTGGGTCGGGCTCTCCAATCTCTGGTGCTGAGGTCGCCGAGGTGGTTAAAAAGCTCCGCGGTGGCAAGGCTCCGGGGGTGGATGAGATTCGTCCTGAGTTCCTTAGGGCTCTGGATGTTGTGGGGTTGTGTTGGCTTACGCGACTCTGCAATATCGCGTGGACATCGGGGGCAGTTCCCTTGGATTGGCAGACTGGGGTGGTGGTTCCCCTATTCAAAAAGGGGGACCGTAGGGTGTGTTCCAACTATAGAGGGATCACACTCTTAAGCCTCCCTGGTAAGGTCTATTCAGGGGTTCTGGAGAGGAGGGTCCGTCGGATAGTCGAACCTCGGATTCAGGAGGAGCAGTGTGGTTTTCGTCCTGGTCGTGGAACACTAGACCAGCTCTACACCCTCAACAGGGTCCTGGAGGGTGCGTGGGAGTTTGCCCAACCAGTTTACATGTGCTTTGTAGACTTGGAAAAGGCATTCGACCGCGTCCCTCGGGGGGTTCTGTGGCGGGTACTCCGGGAGTATGGGGTACCAGGCCCATTGATATGGGCTGTTAGGTCCCTGTACGACCGGTGTCAGAGCTTGGTCCGCATTGCCGGCAGTAAGTCAGGCTCGTTTCCGGTGAGAGTTGGACTCCGCCAAGGTTGCCCTTTGTCACCGATTCTGTTTATAACTTTTATGGACAGAATTTCTAGGCGCAGCCAAGGTGTTGAGAGGATCCGTTTTGGTGGCCTTAGAATCGCTTCTCTGTTTTTTGCAGATGATGTGGTCCTATTGGCTTCATCAGCTCGTGATCTACAGCTTTCGCTGGAGCGGTTTGCAGCTGAATGTGATGCGGCCGGGATGAGGATCAGTTCCTCCAAATCCGAGGCCATGGTCTTGAGCCGGAAAAGGGTAGCGTGCCCTCTCCGGGTCGGGGAGGAGGTCCTTACCCAAGTGGAGGAGTTTAAGTATCTCGGGATCTTGTTCACGAATGAGGGAAAACTGGAGCGTGAGATCGATAGGCGGATAGGTGCAGCGTCCGCAGTGAAGCGGGCGCTGTACCGGTCTGTCGTGGTGAAGAGAGAGCTGAGTCAAAAGGCAAAGCTCTCAATTTACCGATCGATCTACGTTCCCACCCTCATCTATGGTCATGAGCTTTGGGTTATGACCGAAAGAACAAGATCTCGGATACAAGCGGCTGAAATGAGTTTTCTCCGCAGGGTGGCTGGACTCTCCCTTAGAGATAGGGTGAGAAGCTCAGTCATCCGGGAGGGACTCGGAGTAGAGCCGCTGCTTCTCCACATCGAGAGGAGCCAGTTGAGGTGGCTCGGGCATCTGGTTAGGATGCCTCCTGGACGCCTCCCTGGTGAGGTGTTCCGGGCATGTCCCACCGGGAGGAGACCCAGAGGAAGACCCAGGATACGCTGGAGGGACTATGTTTCTCGGCTGGCCTGGGAACGCCTTGGGATTCCCCCAGAGGAGCTGCTCCAAGTGGCTGGGGAGAGGGAAGTCTGGGCCTCCCTACTTAGGCTGCTACCCCCGCGACCCGACCCCGGATAAGCGGAAGAAAATGGATGGATGGATGGAAGAAACAATTGATGTTAAAATGCTACGTCATTTCTGAAATTAATGTATAATAGACCTTTTACCAGTTGACATCATCACGCAAAGCTCGCCTGAAACGAGCGTTCTGATTGGACGGCAAAAAGCCCTAACCGGATGTAGGGGCTCAGCAAGGGGTCGAGGAGCTTCGTAATGATAGCGAGTTGTAATTTAGAAGCTTGTTTTCTTAAAATAGTGAACAACCGCTGGTCAAAACGCCTGAACATTGTGCCGCGGACACGAGAGGAGGAAAACCGCACGGCCATACACATTGTCTACAGGGTTGCTTTTTTTGGCTACAGATGAACCGTGCGCGCGCGGCGGGGGCTGCCTGAACCTTCACCCAGGCAGGAGCCACTAAGTCCCGGCTACACCTGATCCACGTGCGCCCTGGAGGTCCAGAACCGGCTGGACCCAGCCAGGAGCCACTAAGTCCTGGCTACAGATGAACCGTGCGCGCGGCGGGGCTGCCTGAACCTTCACCCAGGCAGAGCCACTAAGTCCCGGCTCAAAAAATCATGCATTTACTGGTAGCTTAATGATTTTAGAAGATTCGGTTAACGGTTGGCTTATCAAACGTTTTGACATTCCACTCACCTGCTCTTCAGTGGGGTTGAAGGAAGAATCTCTTTGCATGTCGCAGGTCAAAACAGGCCGAAACCCCAACACACGCAGCGGAGACCGAAGAACAACGGTCTCGTCGAACTAGCTAGCTGCTGCTAGCTTAGCAGCTGTCCAGTAGCTGCGGGAGATCGTTCTCCGCCCTGTCTGTTTCCCATATCCAAGATGTAATGTAGGAACGTAATCCACGGAGCTTGGATCATTAATGTCCATGCCAGATAAAAAACGCACACACGTTGATGCATCGTGCCGGGGGGAAATCCTGCCGGTACAAGCCGGCGGTGGTACAGTTTTCCTCCTCATCTTCCTTCTTTTAGTCGCTCTACTCGACTTTCCCAGAGGGACGTTGTAAAACGAACAAGTCACACCTTCTTCTTTTACTCGTTGAAGTTGCCTGAAACAATTATAAACACAATAAAAGTCTTATTTCTCCAACGCGACCGTTGCCAGTACTGACAACACTCCAGTTGCGTGCCCGTGCTTCCGGTTGAGTCTCGAAAAAAGCGAGTGCGCATGCGCGATGACGTCAACTGGTAAAAGGTCTATTTTAACTGTTATTTTTCCAAATGGTTATTGTCACTTAAAAATATTAAAACATATAAATTATTTTTAATTAAAAATTCCTGTTTTTACTTGAACTATGTAGCATTTCAACAAGACAAACTTTCTGCACAGTAATGATGTGATTTGTGGTAAAGTCGTACTTACCCTCACTGTTTCTACAACATCCTGAAGAACGAGCAATAAACACAGCAACTTAGGGAAAATTACATGGAAAATGTCCAACTTTGGAGGGCCTTTATTTTGAAATTCCACATGAGATCTTGGTGACATTTGGTAAACAACATCTGGAGATGTTCTACAGTCAGCCTGAAGTGAGACTGGTCACTGGAAACTAAGAGTTTTGTTTTAATATTAATGGAAACTTCAGGGAAAACAATTTAACATTCTCACATAATGAACATACAAATAACCACAAAACAGAGACAAAAGTTAAATATTATGGATCCATATTCACAGGAGGACATTAAAAATCATTTCTGAACATAGACCAGCAAGAATGACTTCAATCATCTAGAGTCAAAACATGAAAAACACATTGAAGTTTTTTATTTATTTAACTTAGCAACACAAAAAGTTCTCTACTCTTTGGATATGGGGGCGACATTCAAACTTTTAGTGGAAACAGCTGAGCAGGAATGTTGGTCCCATTACAGCTTCCAGTGCTAACATGTGTTTTATGTACAGAGTTTGTACCAACAGGAGACACACATCAGCTTTTATTTTGAAAGAACCTCGCAAGCGTGACTAATTCATGGTGTTAGCGCGTGCACAACCAAACCGCGTGAGCGCTGACTTTTAGAAGTGGAGGCTGCTGGACCGAAGTATAATATTGAACAATTTTACTAGAAATTACAACCATACCTGTTAGAGAACAAACATGTGGTTGGTGGAGGTCTGACGTGAAGCTCCTGCTCCTACACAGAAAAACACACACACAGTCACGAGACTAGATTATCCAAGCACGCAACAACGAGACGTAGCTGCTAACAGCTATACATGCTAACAGCTACACATGCTAACAGCTACACATGCTAACAGTTACAGATGCTAACAGCTACACATGCTAACAGCTACAGATGCTAACAGCTACACATGCTAACAGCTACACATGCTAACAGCTACAGATGCTAACATAGTGAACTAACTGAAGCCTGGGTTATACTTCTTGTCGCACGTCTTTTACAGTGTACTGCTGAATGAAGAGATGAGATTCACACAAGAAATATGTTTTTTTTAGTTTTTGACACATGAAAATTAGAACACAAAATTCTTCTTCTTCTTTCGGCTTTTCCCTTTTCAGGGGTCGCCACAGCGAGTCATCCTCCTCCATCTCACTCTGTCCTCTGCATCCTCTGTCCTCACTCCAACTACCTTCATGTCCTCTCTAACTGCATCCATATATCTCCTCTTTGGCCTCCCTCTTTGTCTTTTTCCTGGCAGCTGCATTTCTAACATCCTTCTACCAATATAACCACTGTCCCTCCTCTGGACATGTCCAAACCATCTCAGTCTGGCCTCCCTAACTTTATCTCCCAGTTGTTCAACATGTGCTGTACCTCTGATTATCTCATTCCTGATCTTATCCATCCTTGTCACTCCTAAGGAGAACCTCAGCATCTTCATTTCTGCCACTTCCAGTTCTTTCTCCTGTCTTTTTGTCAATGACACTGTCTCCAGACCATACAACATCCTTCCGTTCCCAGTCTTCCCCTGTCTCCACGGGTGTCCCCCAAGGCTCTGTCCTCGGACCCCTCCTCTTCATCATTTACCTCCTTCCTCTAGGCCACATCTTCCGCAAACACGGCGTCCATGTCCACTGCTATGCTGATGACATGCAGCTCTACTTGTCATCAAAACCTAACTCCACCCACCCTCCCTCCTCACCGACTGTCTCAACGAGCTAAATCACTGGTTTTCTAACAATTTCCTTCATCTAAACAGCAACAAAACGGAAGTCATTCTCATTGGTACCAAAAACTCTATTTCAAAATCAGAACATCTTCTCGTCCCCCTTAACAACTCTCTGCTATCCCCCTCCCCTCAGGTCAAGAGCCTCGGTGTCATCCTCGACACCACTCATCAACAATATTACTCGGTCTGCCTATTTCCACCTCCGTAATATTAACCGTCTCAGTCCTTCTCTCTTCTCTCTTCTCACCGGGCAGCCGTGGTGTAGTGGTAATGGCAGTCGTCTCCCGATCGGAAAGTTGGCGGTTCGACTCCCGGGACCCGCACCATGTGTCGTTGTGTCCTTGGGCAAGACACTTAACCCTGAGTTGCTCCCGGTAGGACTGGAAAGCACCTTGCATGGTAGTCTGCCGCCACCGGTTTATGAATGTGTGTAGCATTCAATATATGTGTAGCACTTTGAGATTTTCAGTAATGAAAAGTGCGTTATAAATTGAATTAATTATTATTATTATTCTCTCACACCCCGCTCCACAGCCATCCTGGTGCACAGTCTTGTGACTTCCCGTATTGACTACTGCAACTCCTTTCTCTACGGCCTCCCCAACAAATCTCTCCACAAGTTACAGATGGTCCAGAACTCAGCTGCCCATGTCATCACTCAAACCTCCTACTATAACCACATCACTCCTGTCCTGCAGCAGCTCCACTGGCTCCCGGTTAAATCACGCATCATTTTCAAAATTCTACTCCTCACGTTCAAAGCTATCCACAACCTTGCCCCTCCTTATCTATCTGACCTCCTCCAAATCTCCATCCCATCACGCTCTCTCAGATCCTCCTCTTCACTACATCTCCATGTCCTCTGCCCGCCTCTCCACCATGGGGAGCAAGGCCTTCACCTGCTCTGCGCACTGAGCCATGCGGCTTCATGCGTTTACAGTGTCGCCGCTGTGTTTATAGATGATGCACGGCGGTGCATGGCAAAGTGCTGTTCTTTTACGGACCAGCAGGTGGCAATACCCTCTAAAACCTGTGCATATGTTGCAAGAAAGGGTGTAGTAGAAGAAGAAATCTACCGTAGAAGAAGAACTGTTTGAAATCACACAACAAAAACAAATGGCTTTCCGCTCGCGTGCTGAACTGTTGTCTTTATTTGCGGTTTTAATGCATGGAGTCAGCGGAGGAGAAAGCGATCACTTGACTTTTGGCAAAAAAACAAAAGAAGAGTCCAGATCAGGGATGAAGAAGGAGAATTTAATACATTTATCACATACAAAACATTCCTCCATGCGTCGCGACGCCGTCTCCATGACCACAGCGGCGCAGACAGCTGCAAGCTCTGGCGTGAAGAGCGTGAATGCTGTCGGGTGGTCCCCACCCGACCTGTCAATCAATTCAGTAGCCCCCACGGCGCACGCACTAGCTTTGCAGAGTTTCCAAAATTCGGAGGTGCGCGATACGCGCCAAACTGACGCGCGGGGTCTACGCGCAGGGGCGGGGACGGTGATATTGCGTCACTTTTGGCGCGCGCACCCTCGCGCGCTGCGCGACGAGTATAAATCTAGCTTAAAGGTGAAGTCTGCAGTTTCTGTAGAACATCAGCACTTAGAAAAAATTTCAACAAGCAAAGCATTCTGATCCCTCCCCCTCAGAGCCATATATGGCTCTGCCCCCTTGTGGTCTGTTGAAATTCAAATTCAAGCTCTGTTTTTATTGGCTGATTCAAATTCAAGCTCGGTTTTTATTGGCTGGTTACAAACTTTGTTTTTATTGGCTGGAAAATGGCGGGTCACTTTTTCTTTTTAGAAATGCTTATTTACCACCTGGAGAAGCAAGGGGACAATATTTTTTTTTTTTTTCAGAGATTACCTCTCTAACATCAATCTAGTGACAGAGTGAAGAAATATGTTAAAAATATATTGTTAGAAAAGTTACATATAGCAGCTTTAAGCGCTGCTCAGGACGTGTCTGTTCTTCCGTCCTGTGTCCCCCCCCCCCCTTTCTACAACCTCTTTAAACTTAAGACCACATTGTTGTGGTACTGTTCAGGAGTATTTTTGAAGACATGTTAAGTGCAATTTGAAATAAGAAATATAATAAAAATACATTTTTGTGTTTATTTCATTCCTATTCAAGACACTTTGATAAGAATGACTATATATTTAATATA
>JBBPBX010019201.1:15770-26990 GCA_038048925.1 Garcialebias charrua
AAGTCAAAGTCAACTTTATTGTCAGATCTGCAATATGTACTGTACAGGACATACACAGGACCGATTTTGATGTCAGTCCGGGGAGTTGAACCTGCAACTTTCCGATCACAGGCCCACCTTCTCTAACCTCTGCGCCACCACTCCCCTACGCATGATTTTGGTCTGTGGGAGGAAACCCACGCATGCACGGAGAAATCATGAAAACTCCACCCAGAAAGGCCCCTGACCGGGATTTGACCAACGACCTTCTCGCTGAGAGGTGGCAGCTCTACCAGCTGTGCCACTGTGCTGCCTTACCAGCTATCTTTTTTTGCAGAAAGTTAATCACTACAGATGGGGATTTATTTTTTTAAACTAGATTTATTTTTATTTTGTCCATATCAGAAAAAGTGCTTGCAGCCCCATAGTGAACAACACGTGGTCCCATGTGTGGGTTGATAACTCCGTTTTGCTCAAAAGCCTTTAGAAACTCCAGCAAGGGAGCTCTTCAACCAACACACTCCTTCCATGTCTGGACCGCTGCTATTTTCGACTGGTTGAGATCCTCAGATCCCACTTCAGCAGCTCTCCTCCAATGCCTTCAACACTTCTTTAACAAAGCTGCACAACACAACTCTGCACAGAACACCCTCATGACTCCTAAAGGATTGTTTTCCAGGTCTTATTTAATGCTGCTGAGGCTTTTCTGGTTGTTTAACTGTGTGGACAGCATTGAGGTGGGACACTACCATAATGGACAAGTACCAGTAATGAAGTTCAGGTTTTCTTCAGAGTTCACATTGAGGTGATGTATTTAGCAAAAATCAGTGATGGTATTCACAAAGAAAAGCCTTAGTAGTGTTGTTCCATGACTAAAACACCAACAAAATAAAAAACCGTTTATTTCAGCAGTCTCATGTCATTAATGCTCCATTCTTCATGTCTGAGAAGCTCCCAGGAGGAATGAACATCATGAGCAGAAGATATTGTCTCATCTTAGAACGTTCCACTCCAACATCCATGACCATTTTTAACTAATTATTCCCACTTGTCAGATAAGTATTTGAGCTACTTTGGATGCAGAAGTCTCCCAACAGAGAAACGTCTTAGTGAGCGGAATATTAGCTCTGAACTTTCAGAATCTGGTCTCAATGCACGAGCCATGATTTACTCTCTAAATGGATTTCAATAAAACATTTGACTGTGCTGGCAGAAAATGGCTGAAATCAATAGAGTGAAATGGAAAACACATTTAATCTGATTTCTATGCAAAACAATAAAATATGTCGGTTATACCTGATGAGTCACAAGATTTTCAAGAGTTATTGTTTGTCGTTTACTCATACACACTTCTATGAAAAAATATGCAGCGACTGGTTGTAGAATTAGTTATTAAAGGATAAAGGCTCCCATTTTTTACAAGAATTAAAAGAATCAAAGCAGCAACGCTGATTTCTAAACTTCAATACATTTAACTCAGTACTTCAGATCTTTTGAGGTGGGGTTTTGTGAAAAGGCTATAAACAAATAATATCTTACCTGTTCTGGATAGCTCTCTGACCATCCTTGATTTATAGGAACAGAGAGCTGTTTGTGCAGGGCCAAAATCAAAGTGGACTGCTACCATCTTAAGACATCTCCAGTTTTAATCACTTCATAGCAATGCATGCAAACATTATTTTATAAAAATTTATTCCACAGTCTGTGTCACATTACTGTACATGGTTGTCTAAACAGAATTGGGAGTTAACTAGCTTTAGCATTTTCTGAGCAAACTGAGGTGACATCCAAAAGGGATACCTTAATATTTCTACCAAAATAATCATGTAGGGCAAACAAAGGTAGTGTAAGATTTCTAAAATTTACATAAACTGCTATAAATTGAAGCAACACAGCTATGTAAATAAACCCATATCTCTCTGGGTTGCAATGGTTGAAGACAAGCTGGTAACTCAGAAATGTGAAAAACTTGCAAGAAAACTCAAACTAGCTGTTTGTTGGCTCACTGACCCAGATTAAAATTCAAATAGATTTATCCAAATTTAGACTTGAGAATTGACCTTTCGCAGAAGCCCCTCCCCCTTAGTTACTGTTGCTACGCCCGTCAAGCTTTCTGTAGCCGGTGAGTGTTAGCGCGTGACCAGCAGCTCATGGTATGAGCTAAGGCTAACATGCTAAACCGGACCCCACCAAAGCTGCAGCTTCGACAGCCGGCTTTGTGCGATCAGAGGTTCCTGGAGCTCGCCTCGATGTCGGACTGGAAGCCGAAGACATCGGGGGACAACGAGCTAACTTGGAATAACAAAGCCGACAGCCTTTTTGAAGCCGCAGCTAAACTGGACTGCCCGTAACTGCGCAGCGGACTCGGTGGAGCTACTCGGTGGAGCTACATGCTAACAGGTGTCGCTAATGGCTGCGCTGGCAGACGGCTTTTGGTAAGTTATTAAAACGTATTAAAACATTTTAATGACGAATTAGGTTTGTTGTGTTGAAGGACTTAGTCGAAATTCCTCCACGAGGTACTTTTTCGTTGCAGTTAGCAAACTTCGCATCACAGACTCTGTGATCGGTAATTGAAGGCGTGTTAGCTAGTCAAGTTTATGTAGTGAAACTGACTAAACATGATATCGTATAGGGTTCACAGCATCGAGACCCGACAGTGAACTAATGTAAACATTCGCTAAAGTTAGCTAATGCTAATGAGCTTACTAAACGTAAGAGGGTAATCTTCTAAAAATTATATCCAAAATAATACACAACAATGAATATTAATAATAACCTTTCTTGAAATTATAATTATTACTTCTAGAGCAGGACAGTCACAATGAATGTTTGTCTTACCTTTGAGCATACATACGAATGCTTGTTTATCTTCGAGACATTAAGCTGGGAGTGAGGCCTTCCACACTGTTTTATCCATTGTTGACACCGTTCCAGTTGTGTTTTCGGCTTTGGGAAGGGAAAAAACAAGACTCCACCAGACAAACTCTTGGGATACCTGCTGTCTGATTTACACAATCCATAGGCGCATCGCTTCACCATCTTGTAGAATGTCGGACCTAGCTTACATAGCCGGAGATGCTAGTGACGTGTGATTGGACAATGGCCGGTTGGGGGCGGGGTTTTGCGAAAGGTCAATTAACTAGATTTATCTACAACAGGTAAGATACTAATTGTTTATAACCTTCCACGGATTGTTTATTCAAAAGCTCTGAACAACATGAATGATTTTAAAATGAATATTGATTTATATCATGGGGCTGCAGCCTTTACAATCAAAAGAGTCATTTCTCTCAATAAATAGTCCAGAGCTGCAAAATGCTCTGAAACACTGATGGCTCGCAAGCCATGAGCAGCCCACAACCTTCTCTACAAACCTTAAATAAAAATAATAAAAAACTAATATTGCATATACCATTTGTTGCATTATAAAAAGAAAAATCTATAATAAATTATTATTATTAAACATTTTTGTGCATATCTTTTTTCATATTAAGACAAAAGAAGTGGCAATATGTGGAAGATAAAACACGTGACTTTAATTTTTAAACCCCTTATACAAAAGTTGAAATACAAAATTATGCAAACTTGTATGAGTCGGTATAAGTGTGAAAAATCGATAAAACAACTATCCAACTTTGAAATAATAGATCAGGGTTATTCAACAAAACTGCTCGAGCGTGGTGGGGGGCGCGTCGTGTCACCGTTTCTGAAAGCCATCAGCTCGGGGCCCAGACATCCAGCAATTAAAATAATTATGTAAATAAGTCAAAGTTTACAATGATCTGTTACTTTTTAAATTTGTTTATTTTATTACATTGAATCATAAATGAAATAAACAGAACACAAAACCCAGACCCCACCCCGCCCCCCACCAAAAAATGTTTATATGAAGTGGGCCAGATTGAAGTCACCTGCGGGCCGAAAGTGGACCGCAGGCCATCAGTTGAGTAGCCCTGTAATAGATAAAGTTAACATAAAAATGAAGACAGTTTGTTGAACAGTTTGTTGTTTATAACTTTTTTTCTAATAAACACAAAGACTTTAAATACTTCAACTTTTACAATGTTTTGTACTGTAGTTGTTGTTATTTAAAGTAAACCTGTACTTCTAATTCTTTCTGTTATCAGAACGACTTGTCAAAAAGAGGAAAACAGCTCAGCTGAATTGAGTGTGTTGTGCTTATGAATATATTTAATTTGTTTGGTTTGTTCTCAGCTCAAAAGGAACATGAGGCTCAGGATTATGGTGAATTCTCATGAGTTTAAAAACTTCTCATTGTCATTTCTGTGTGCCACTCAAACACGGTTTACATAAATTTAGCACCAAGAAACTTACTGGGAGTACAAGAAGAGTAGTTACTGCAAGGAAGGTATTTTTTATCACTTCACAAGACGGTCAGACGTTCTCAGTATACTTCAGACCAGTAGTAGATGCTTTATGCTAACCATACATTTAATCATTTCTGTCTTGTCATCCTTGCAGGGTGATTTCTTTATTTTAATTATCTCTTAAGCTGGTTTATTGTAGGTACTCTCACTTCATTAGAATGCCTGTGAGGACGCTAACTTTCTTTCTCACATACTATCACTCAACACAAAGTTTTTAACACTAGACTCTGTGTCACCAAACGGGTTTTCACTAAACTCTCGGTCATGTGCTCATACAGTTTGCACTACTTCTCATACTTGCACTAATGTCTGTATTACATCACTGCCTATAATCATAATACTGTTTACATTCTCTGTTTACATTTATTAATACTGTTTACTTTTATTACTACTGCTTACATGTAATTACTACTGTTTACATTTATTTACACTACTCTAATATCTACACCACTGCTGGTACATATACAGTGTGCTCTGAACGGTCTTATTTAGGGATGCCCAATGTGCCTTACTGCATATGCCACTTTTTGCCTCTACAACAACATCAACTACTACCTCATACATATACTGTGTACATTGACTCATACGCTGCTTTGCCACTTTGCAAATGTCAATGCTAGAAACCTTTAGTTTATTTTAGTTATACTTTTTATACTCTTTTTTTATACCACTATGAAAAAAAACTCAGGACAGTGTTAGTTTTACTATTTTTATGCTTATGTCTATTATTATATGTTTCAGTGTTTCAATGTTTAGATGTTTACTGTTGCACCGAGGGACTGAGAGAAACGCAATTTCGGTCCTGTGTATGTCCTGCACTGTACATATTGCAGATCTGACAATAAAGTTGACTTTGACTTTGACTTTGACTTAACTGTTTTGATGCCTTTAATATTTAAAGGTATTGTGACAATATGCTAAAACATAGACATCTTCAGAAAAAGGAGCTACTCAGCTTTGATTTTTTTTGTACACAGATGCTTCGAATAATTAATAAATGAAAGTATTTTTTAATAAAATAGTTTTAATGACGTAACTCTGCAGTGAGTCGCAGTTTTCGGGTGGAGAAAGGAGGGGTCAAACGCCGACGCATTTTTATGATGTAATGTAATGAACGCACATTGTAAATTATAACAATAGCAGAGAATATAGAAACCGAGGAATTAAGCAATTTAAGTTTAGATTTGAGCGATTTGTCTTCAGTTTGGGAAGCCGGAGTTAGTTTGAGTGATGAACAAGAAACAGCTGGTTATAATGTAGGTCTGCAGCCGTATTTATTTGAGCCTTACCTTTCAGGGAGCGAGGGGGACTCCGAGATTTCTTGACAAAGTTTTTCATCTTTTGGGAAAGTGAAAAGGCTCACTTGTTCACTGGCGATATTAGAACACCCAAATGTGACACAACGTACCGGCATTTTTCAAGTTATACAAAAAAAAAAGGCGATCTTGAAGACAATGAAACTGTGTTCTAATAGCAGCCGCAGACTGAACTTCATGTCCCAACGTCATGTTGCATGCGGAAGTACTCCTGTGACGAAACACGGCGCCAATTTTAAAATCACTTTGAAACAAATTTTCATTGATTCATCATTTTGTTTGTAAAAACAAACATAGTTGAATGATACAACACATATATGTTGTGCCACTTTATGCATAGTTCCAACATCATGTCACAATACCTTTAAGTAGTGGATCCAAACTGTTCATTGCAGGGAACCAGACAAACATCACTGATCAGAACCTCCAGGTCATGTCGAGGTGCTTTGTGTTCGTTTTATATTTTAATTCATTTGGCAGGCTATGGCTAATACACTGTGCCATGTAGACTTAAGCTAAGCGCTATCTTTGCCTATTTGTTTACTGCTGTAAAAACAGCCTGAAATAATATGTAGCTGTTTGCTTCTGCTGCAGAAATCTGCTCATTCTAAGGCCCAGGGCTCTTGAAGAACCACATATTTTTCCTTTACTTTTATTTACAATTTATACTTTTTTGGATGTAACTGGGGCCCTATGTACACAGTTTCATTCCACCACATGTACCTCAAGATGCAAATGACAATAAAGAAACCTTGACCTTGATATTGCCTGCCGCTTTTCATTCCCGAGCTTTACCTGAATTTTAGGTTTTGTGTCAATAACATGTTGTTTTCACATTCATATTTGTATTTGTTGTTGTTTGACATCATTGTCTTCAACCCTTTTGGGGACCCCAGCCATAAAGGCTTGAATAAATTTAAGTTATAATTGGACTTGTCTAACAGGGAGTTGTGCAGTTCTGCACAATAAAAGCTCATAAATTTCCATTTTTATTTGGAGTACTCTATTTCTGCTGCACACAGGTTGTATATTCCTGTAGGGTCACGTCCCATTATTGTGTAACACTAAACACAGCAGCAGAGTGTGAAACTGCATGATGATTTTAGAGAAGTGTTTCTGGTTGAGTTCTCCTTACTTTATGAGTAGCTGGAGCCTGCGGCTGTTTGGAGCCTTGTGTGGCTGACCTTTTAACTCAGACCCTCAATACAGTATAAATCTGGGAGAAGATCCGTAGGATCACATTTTTTAAGGGTAACACTTCCTTCAAGCAGAACTTTGTTCATATGAAAGTGTCAAACTGGATGCAAGTTTTTAACACATGATGGATTTGTCTTCCAGCTGACTCATACTGAGGGGATGCACTTCTGCTTTGACGCTTTGTGTGATGGACAGACGCTCCTCTGCAGTGGGGAGAACTTCTGAAGCACAGATATCTGTAAAGTTGAACAACATGTTTTGTCCCTGGACTGAACTAGTGAAAAAACAGGAAAAACTACAGACTGAAAAATTAAACAAAACAATCTTTAGTTAAAAATAAAAGAGAGGAAATGGACCATTCAAAACTAATGACCATCATCATCAGAACGAGAGGTCGTATCAACAGGTTGTAAAGGAGCAGTCTGCCTCTCTGCTGGTGCTTGACGTCCTCCTCGATCTATCAGTTTTAGTTGCTGTTCTTAATTAATTTAAATTAGATTGAGTGTGTTTGCAGCTAGTTCGTTTTTGCATAAACTTAAAATAACAGTCAAATCCTGAATTGTTTTCAAATTCTAAACGTCTGATATGCTGAAAATTTGAAACATTTGAGCAAAACATTTTTGTTCATGTAAGAAGTTTTACAGGACGTAATTTACTGTAAAATTCCTTGATGCCATGCTGTATAAAGTGTTTTCTATGAGCACCGAACTTCATATTGAAATGTTAGATAACACTGATGATGCCTGATAGCAATCTGAGGCCATACATATTGGATCATTCTGAAGATGAATTAATCTGAAGCTTCAGAAGAAAATAAAATGGTGTTCAGGGGGGTGATGGCCACCATAGATTAATCTTCTGCCACACCAATCATTTGAGGAAACTATGTTTATAGATTTAGCTACACACAGTTTTCAAGTTATCATGCTCAAAACATGCACGGACGGAAGGAAGGCATTTCCAATTCTCCCTCTTTGCTCTGTGACAGGGGACAATGTACAGTAGCTACGTATTAAAAATGGAAACTATAATGTAAGGTACCTGCAGAGTTCACACAGTCCTATCAGAGATCCCAAGTTCCTAAGTTGATAATGTACATCCCATCAAGATGGTGTGGACATTTTTAGTCGGCTGCCAAAATCCAAGACATGTGTGCTTCTATAAAACGCCTCACAGAGACACTGTCTCCATATCGCTCTCCTAAGCAGATCATTTTAACACATGCTCAAGCTACTGGAAGGGTCTGATTCCAAGATGTGTTCAGGCTTTGGGAGGAGATGTATGATCCCATATGCACTTCCTTTTCCTGTCTGCACGCCTGAAGCCATTAGCACAGGCAGTCTGATCTGATCAGATGAGACTAAATGCTTCCACATAAGATGGACAGCTGTGCTCAAGTTCAACTTAATGTGGGCAGTACTTTTGTCTGATTAAGTACTGATTTTTGTTAGTAGATCACAGATACTTTAAGCAAATGAGTGAAAGTATGTATGTTTATGTACATGCAACATATGTCCAGAATGCCTAAGATTGGCAGAATTATAGGTGAGTGAATTATCATTTTCTGTGTGAATAAAAGCTAATCCTCTACAAAACAAGACCAACTACTGTATTTTAGTTTGAACTAGAGCCCGACTGATATGGAAATTCTGGCTATCACCGATACCGATATGGGGAGGGCTAATGCCGATAACCGATATGAAAATTTTGGAGCTTTGTCCACCCCCAAGAATCTAAGTAAACAGATACTTTTAAACCTGCTTTAACACTTGAAGTCTTGAAACAGTCTTCCTAACGTGCATTCACATTTTCTACCCTCCACTTCATAAAGTTATCAAGTGTGTTACAAAAATATAAATTAAACAAAGAAACGTCCTTCCTTGTTCATAGTTTAAACAGTCAGTCACGTATGCTGACGGTTTAATTAGTACAGACCCCAGCAAAGTTTATTTATTTTTCTTTGCAGAGACGTATATATTTCAGAAAAACAATGCATTTCATTGAATACGACAAAGATAGCATTACTAACACTGATACTGTACACAGTATACACGTTAGATTTATTAGATTTACAAGGCAATAGCCTATGCTAGGTTATCTAAACTTTAGCCTGCTAACTTGAGAAAGTAGCTAATGACAAGCAGGTTGGAGAATTGAAGAGAATTTATTGTTGTTGATTTGTTTTACAGATCAGTTGAAATATACCTACCATGCTCTGTTTAGCAAAATACACCACAAAGTATTGCTCCCTGCTTCATCTGTGCTGAATGTGAAACTTAAGTGAACATCCATGACTTGAACATGCACCCTCTGCTGGATACACTGCACGCCTGTTCCAAGTAAGGACATGGCTGGTTTCCGCTGTTTATCGGTGCATAATAGGACAATTATCACGGATACCAATATGTCCCAAAATACCTATATCAACCTAAAATATTGGCCCTACCAACATATTGGTCGGTTTCTAGTTTAAACGCTGACAAACGTTTTTAATTTGTTTAATTTTACTTTACTGACATGATTGAAAGACTAAAACCTCCTTTTGTAAGCTACATTTAACTTTGTATCTAGGTAATGTATAAAAATATCACCTACCATACATTTTCAGATTATTGAGCGCACCAGAATATAAGCCACGCCCACTAAATAATAAATTAAATAAATGTACACATATAGGCCGCACTTGTGTATAAGCCACAGGTGTCCATGTTGTAACATGAGATATTTACACAGAAAGATTTTTAAAACTTTTCATTAAATATATGCCGGTAACATACACAAATGCGTTCAGTAATTTATTTATCTTTTCTGAGCAGTGCCTGTAACATGGATGGTTAAAAAAGTACAGTAGCCTACCAGGAAGTTATTGACCGCTATCTTCTTATATCTAATCCTGATTACTGCTGACAGGATCAACTGGCAGACTTGAGCAAAAGTTACACTTTGCATGCAAAAAGTAAAGTAGTCCACCATCAGTCATCCAAGCCTCCCGCCGAGCTCCAAGTGCAACATTAATGCACGATTCACACTGATGTCGACTAGCTGCAAATACTTCATTGCGTCCCCTCCGTCGGGGCACACCAGGGAGGGGATGAGAGAATGAGGAGGGAGGGAAAAGTTTCCCCCAACTCCACTGTGACTTGTTCGGTAATTTCATTGGTCAGATGTTTTTTTAACCTTTGAAGTCTCATTGAGTCACGAGAACCCACCCCCAAGAGAGACGTGTATTGTAGGGATGCACGATATTGGATTTTTGGCCGATATCCAATATGCCAATATGTTAAAACTTATTCGGCCGTTAACTGATACTGATATTTTATATATGTTCCTTTGTCAGAACATAGCCCTCTTATTTAGGTTTATTTGCTACAAAAATTGTGCAACATCTGGTGACATACATTCAGTAACAGCCATTTGATATGCATAGCACTTTAGCTTATATTAAATAAAAAGTGTTAAATGTTATTTATTAGCATTAGTCACCTGCGATGCTGTTTCACTTATGGAGGGTTGTTCCAGGTTCCTAGCTGCAGTGCGGGATCCTCTGCACTCCTGTGCATGAAGGACAGACTTCTTAAGTTCAAAGTTTTTGTCTATCCATTGTGTCGTAAGACTTATCATGCTAATGGGGCTAACACGACATCTAAATGTCTGTGGTAGAACTCACCCAACAAGTCGTGCTATTGGCTATTAGCTTCTCAGGGATGTCGGAAATGACGGCTTGTAACTCTGGTAATGTTACGTCGGAAAAATATCTCAGACTGCGGATGATGTAGAGAGGCTCAATGTACAGTAGTCCATAAATCTTCAGAATCCGACATTCTTACCAACGAAAAATTTAACTTCCACACTGCCGACATTTTGAATTTTACTCTCCGCCATGAGATCAGGTAGGCGAACGTAACGTCATCGCGTTTCGAAATACAAATGTCATGTTGTTGTTTACACATTTAAATAGAGCGCGACAGTGTGCGCCGGGAGAGTACGTGGGAGAGTACGTCATTATTCAAATCAGTTTGAAGCCGCGCAGCCCCGAGACCTTTCACAAGTCGACAGATGCGGGTTTAACACTACCTCTGCTCACGGGTCAGGGACGGATCAGAGGCGAGTCAACTTAACTCGCCACGGCGCATTTTTTCTTCTTCTGAATGCTCGTTGGAGGACTGAACACGCATCAAACCCGGACTGAACCGTCTTATGAAAGGGGCTTCAGAGGAGTCGACGGGGGAGAGGGTGGGCCCCTGAAACCATCTCATCACCAGCAAACTGGTTGGTCCACTATGAGTGTGCTGCTTGTGGGACTCAGTTTGTTGTGGCTCCTCCGACTGACAAAGTCC
>JBBPBX010019202.1:8342-20802 GCA_038048925.1 Garcialebias charrua
TCCCCGAGCGCGACTACGCTGCTCACTGCACCACCTGGTGGTGGTTGGGTTAAATGCAGAAGACCAATTTCGTCTGTCAAGTATGGGAACATACAGATGACAAATGTGACAAATTATTATTATAATTATAATTATTCCTCTAATGGGAGAGTTGGGAGTTTGATTCCACCAGCAGTCACATGTAGAAGCCTTTGCCTCTGATGTGTGTCCCATCAGTGTATGAATGTGATCTAAAGCTCAGATTAGTGTCTACAGATTCAGAGTATCTTTGTAGAGATCTAGTAGAGTGCTGTATGAATGGGTAAATGAGGGCACAGATTGTGTTGTAAAGCGCTTTGAGTGTCTTGACTAGATAGAAAGGCGCTTTATAAGTACAGTCCATTTCCCATTGTTAATTGATTTTAAGTATTTTTTTAATTGGTTCTTTTTTTGTGTCCGTTTGTGGTCTTGGTTCCAACTATTTATCAGAACTGCTTTTACCTCAAAAGCCTTTCAGACCCCCCAGGTCCTTTCAAAAGTCTTCTGATTGTACCTAAAGTTAAAACTAAAACCCCATTTCTTAAGTTCATTCAGTCTCATGTTCATGTTTCCATTATTTAATCATTTGACAATTTATTCCCATTTCAGGGGTATGTTTTTTGTTTGTTTGTTTGTTTCTGTCTGAATGTTTGCAGTTTTGCTTTAAAGTTTTTTTAATCTGATGTACAGCACCTCATCTTACACTTTTTGAATCAAAGGTGTCATGAATTAAGTTTGACTGATTGGTTTAGTTGCAGTTATTTTTTACATATCAGCAAACCTACAAGCTAACAAGCAAAAATTGACAAAAACCCAACTTCGCTGGCGAGCTTTTTTTTCTACACCAATCCCAAGAAAAACGTCTTGAATTAAACTGGTCTGTGATGCAGAAAAGGTTAGTGACCACTAATCTGAACACGGTGTGGGCAGCAAGGCCAATGAGAAATTGTTGGATTGACAAACTATATGAATAGCATGCAAAAGCTGAACGCATGACACTTGAAAAACATAATGGTCTACCGGTATGTCCTGATGCAAGCTCAGTAATCAAGGTAGAGACTGAAGAAGACATTGGATAAAAGACAAAACATTTCAACAAAGATAATCCCTCCAGAGGACCTGACTCAACCTTAAACCTTAAAACTCAACCTAAAGCAGACAAACAACTCTGTTTCCCTGATTTCTTTTTTGTCAGGACAAAAGTTAAAAGTTTGCTCAAAAACTAAATATCTGGGTCATTAGATCACTGACCAGCTATGTGATGATGATGACATTTATCGACAGTGTCGCATGTTGTACGCCCAGGCAAACATTCTGAGGAGGAAGCTTCACATGTGCACTAATGAGGTAAAAATATGTTTGTTTAAAGCTCCACTGACATGTTCTTTTAACTTTTCAAAAAATGGCACAACATATATAAATATTAAGATAGACCTCTGACCGTTTTTGCTAAAATAATGTTCAATGAATGAAATTTCCTCTCAAAATATTTTAAATTTAGCGCCGTTTTTTTAGACCGTAAATCCGGATTTTCCGGTCACGTGTCAGCAGAACCGATCTGACGTCACGTCCGATACTGAACTCTGCTCAAACCGTACATTGAATGGACAAAAATATAAACGCATCCGTCGAATTTAGCCAATTAAAACTACATTTTAGCGATTTGGCTTCAGTTTGGGGAAAAAAAAGTTATTTTGAGTGATGCACAACGAACGGAAAGGTTTATATTCTCCGTTTTGCTTTTTTTTTTCAAGGGAGGTTTCACATTGAGCACCAGATGGCAGCAGAGCTATCGTGATAACTCTTACAGAAGCAACACGGAGAATATAAACCTTTCCGTTCGTTGTGCATCACTCAAAATAACTTTTTTTTCCCCAAACTGAAGCCAAATCGCTAAAATGTAGTTTTAATTGGCTAAATTCGACGGATGCGTTTATATTTTTGTCCATTCAATGTACGGTTTGAGCAGAGTTCAGTATCGGACGTGACGTCAGATCGGTTCTGCTGACACGTGACCGGAAAATCCGGATTTACGGTCTAAAAAAACGGCGCTAAATTTAAAATATTTTGAGAGGAAATTTCATTCATTGAACATTATTTTAGCAAAAACGGTCAGAGGTCTATCTTAATATTTATATATGTTGTGCCATTTTTTGAAAAGTTAAAAGAACATGTCAGTGGAGCTTTAAAGCTTACTGTACATCCTTGTATGCAGCACCTTTGTGGTGTAAATTTAAAAAAGCTAGCATGCAGAAGCTTAGGGTTGCTTATAATGACTCCCTGAGAATTCTGCTTAAGAAACCCAGGTTCAGCAGTGCAAGTGAAATGTTTTGTAATGTACATGTCAGAACGTTTCAGGCGCTCATGAGAAATTTGAAGTACAAGTTTATGCGTTGTTTGTGCAGCTCCATGGACAGTCTTATTGTAACGTTTTCACATCCCTCGGTCAGTGTGCTAAGATATCAGTCGGCTCTGTGGAATCATTGGTATGCAAGTCTTTTATAAGATTTTATTTTTATTATTTATATATTTTTTCTTTTTTATTCTTTCTGTACGTGTTGTGTGTGTTATGTTTTTTTTTTTTTGTGGACCACGAGTCTGTTGAATAAAGTTGATGAGTTGATGATGATGATGACCTGATTCAACCTTGTTAGATAATGGCCTATGATTTATTGCAGTCTAATGCCCCTTTTCCCACTTGCTGGCACAGATCGGATCAGTTTGGTTCAGTTCGGCTCGGCTCACATGTAGTTGTTTTTCCATTACACTTCTGTGGGCGGGGTCCAGAATCCTACTCGTCTTATCAGATGGTGGCGGTAGTGTTACCTCAAGCTATTTACTAGCCACCACTAAACGTTAGAAGAAGAACACCCTGCAGGACCTTGTCTCACCACCTGGTGGCGGTAATGTCCCTTGAGCTATTTAATGCTCTAATCTTACTTTATTGCCTTTTCAGCTAGTTTTAAACCCATGTGTCTTCCATTTCGTTTCTTTATAATAAATATTATTTTCATATATGCACAAGGTTCCTGTTAAAATTGCTAAACACATCGATCGCACTGCCCTGTAATCAGTTAAACTATTTTTACAGTAAGGTACAGATTAGGAATTAATTAGGTTTTAATTGGCCCTTTAATATTAAAGGTTAGTATTTCATTCAATTTAAACGGTGATATTTTGTTAGGGATAATTCAAAATCAAATGCAAATGGATAATTTGGTTTAAACTGTCCCTTAAACATTAAAAGCTTGTTTCTTTAAATGTAAAAACAAAGTATTAATAATTAAATGTTTGTTGATCAGGAAACTCCTTATGAGCATCCAAGAACAGCTTCATCGGGGTTGATGTTGACGTCTGTGCACCCCGGAAAAAGCTGCTGCACCACGACCCGACATCAGGATGGATGGATGGATGGATGGATGGATGCATGGGTTCATGTTGACGTCTGTGCATCCTGGGAAAAGCTGCTGCACCACGACCCGACATCAGGATGGATGGATGGATGGATGGAGGGCTGTTCAAATCTAATAATCTTTTTCTTATGATTCTTTAAAGTTCAAATGCAAATGGAAAATATTCTTAACTTCCAGTATGTTTTTAAACAAACACTATACTGTACAGTACTGTACACACTTAACATTGTAAAATATGTTTAGGAAATTATTGTTCAATGACACCACTTAAGAAAAAGATTGTTTATTATGAAAACTAAGAAGTGAAAAAAGCACAAAAATAAATACTGCATCCACCTAAATGCTTTTTCTTCCGTTGTCTCATGGGCTTCCTCCAGAAGACGCAAATTGATAAATTCTGGTCTAGACTTCTTTCTCTCAACTGTAAAAAAAGAAAAACATGGTTACCGGTAATTCAGTCTAGATGCGGTTTTATATATATAATATAGATATATTTTATAAGATACAGTATATATAAGATATATATACATATATCAAATATCTCAGAAACCACAAAGCAGATATTTTTCAAACTAACACAGTGTAATCACAAGATGTTCATGTACTAACTGTATGCTGTTGAAGTTATTTGAATTAAAATTCGATTTTTTTATAATTTATTTCGTAGCACATGTGACAGGTTTGGAAGAGGTCAAAACAAATCAATTTAAATACAGCAGATTTGACCACTAAGTAAATTTATTAAGGAATGGTTAACCTGAGGAACCCTCGTGGTATAAAGCCAGCTATGAAATATATTTTTTAAGCTTTTATTTAGCTACATTTAAAAGAAATAAAGCCGACCGACCGCACCCGCGCGTGCACGTGACGTGCACGTGGCGACCTACTTTGTTAAATCCAGCTGATTTAACCACTACGTGACATTATTAAGGAACGGTTAAGCTCAAGCACCCTCGTGCTATAACGTCAGCTAAGAAATATATTTTTTAAAGCGTTTATTTAGCTACATTATATGGGAATAAAGCCGGCTCACATGCGCGCGTGGCGAAATTACTTTTTTAAATCCTGCCGTTTTGAGCACTACTGAATTTATTAAGGAAAAGTTCAGCTTAACACACATCTTTGCTATAATTTTAAATACAAATAATTGTTTTTACCGTGTTAATCTTGTAATGTCCTTCCGTGTTTGCTCCCTCGCTGCACCATTTCCTCAAACTCGAGTCCAGCCTCCTCCCCACGGCAACAATACAATCAGCTACGCTTTGGTTTGGTGCGGGCGAGGACAAGCTCAGATGGAGGATCTGTTGTTGTTGTTGTTCTGAAAAGACCCACAATGCACCTTTTCCCTCCAAACAGCCTCCTCCCCCTGACCAATCAGTGACCGACAGTGTTTATGACGTGAAGGACGGCGCGCTTAGCCTGAACCCTGCTCTGAAATCAGTCCGGAATCACGGTGCGGCGCGGCTCATATGTGAGGTGGAAATGGCGTCCAACGCGCGTTTGGCACGCAAATATGACGTCACAACCGACCCACGCCGGCAAGTGGAAAAGGGGCAATAGAAGTCCTTTACCATAATGATATGATCTCACTGATATTGCAACAACATTCAATTTTCAATATATTGTGCAGCCCTACAAACAGTGATACATGTTCTTGTTCTTTTTTTGGTTGCATCCATCTTCAGTTGTTCAGATTTTGCCATGGTAAGCAAGTTAGGTGAGCAACAAGATTTTTTAAACATTTTTGTAGACCTTGCGCCCTCTGAAGGTCAAGCGGACCTGGTACTCTCCACATGGGTTTGGCAACTCCCCATAATAAATATATCCAAATTTCAACCCTTCAAGTGAAAGCATTTGGGGAGCTCGCTGGTGAGCACCTGGTGGTCGAGCATTGGCTCCTGAAGAAAGTACAGGAAGCCACCACAGTGAGGGCCCATCACCTGGGGGGAGGTCCGCCAAGGTCGAGTGCGAAGGATGCCAGGCAGCCGGCAAGGGCGGGTCCCTGGCCTTGCTTACTGTTGGCAACATAGATTGGCTCTAGATACGTGGGAACATTACTTCACCGTTGGGTAAGGAGCTGGAGCTCGTGTGTGTGGTTGAGTGGTATCAACTAGATATAGTTGGGCTCATGTCTATGTACAGCTTGGGCTCTGGAACCCAACTCCTGAAGAGGGGCTGGACTCTCCTACTCTGGAGATGCCCAGGGAGAGAGGCATCAGGCAGGTGGAGGAATGCTGAATGTCTCGGTGTTGGAGTTCTCCCCAGTGAATGACGAGGTTGCCGATCTGCAACTTTGGACTGCAGAAGGGAAGGTTTCGACTGTGCGTATACACCAAACATCAGATTAGATTACCCAACCTTTTTGTAGTCTCTGAATGGTGGAAGGGGTGAAATCTGGGGATTCCCTCATTCTAATGGGTGACTTCTATGCCCATGTGGGCAATGATGGAGTTATCTGGAAAGGGTGATTGGGAAGAACGACCTCTCTGATCTGAACCAGAATGGTGTTTGTTTATTGGACTTCTGTGCTAGGCACGGGGTGTCCATAATATACAACGTCTGTGCATAGGGTGATTAATAAGTGTACTTGACACTAGGCCACCTTAGGTCAAAGGTCAATGATCGATTTTGTAATTCCATCTTCAGACCTGCAGCCCTATGTTTTGGACACTTGGGTGAAGATAGGGGCAGAGCTGTCAATTTATCGCCACCTAGTGGTGCGTTGGATCCGATGGCGAGAGAGACTGCAGACTGACCTGATAAAACCAAACGTATAGTGAGGTTGAACTGGGAATGTCTGGTGGAGCCCTCTGTCCATGCGATCTTCAACTCGCACCTCCGGGAGGGTTTCTCGGATGTCCCAGGGGAGATTGCGGACATGGAATTTCAATGGGCCATGTTCAGGGCCTCTATTGCAGATGTAACTTCCAGGAACTGCAGCCTGAAGGTCACTGGTGCCTGTTGACCCAGATCCACTGGATCGGAGACCAGTTTCCAGCTAAGAGCACTTTGGGAAAAAAAATTTTTTTTGGCCAATTGTGATATATTTCAATAACTCTGAGGGTTGTTGATCAAGAAAGATAGAAAAAATTGAGAGGTGGTCAAGATGGTATTCTGCAGAACAAGTGAAAATGAACTATACCATGGTCAGAAATTAAGAAAAAAAATTGCAGAAGACGGCTCATGAAGAGGAACAAACAGAGGCTGATAGGAGTGGATTTACTCACCTATAGAAGCTTTGGGTGACGTGCTCAAACAATCCATGCTTGGTCCTTCTTCAGACTCTGCAAAAAATAAATAATATACCGTACATATTAAACCGACTGAATCAACAGAATATTTCTGGCTGTCAAAATAATATTTACCATTTACTCATATTGGCATATTTACTCATAGCAGAAATCCAAATTGTGAGTGTGTTATTGAGATGCTTTCATCATACAGTGAGGAAAATAAGTATTTGAACACCCTGTGACTTTGCAAGTTCTCCCACTTAGAAAATGTAGAACAAGCCTAAATTAGCAGGAAAAAAAGCAAAAAAACACATTTGCCCAATTAGGCTGAAAAAAGCAGAAATGAGAACAAAAAAGGAAATTATATTTAAAAAAAAAAGCTTAAATAAGCAAATTTTTTATTAATAAATAAATAAATAAATAAAACTGCTCAAAAGTAGTTAAAACGCAGAAATAAAATTAATTTACCGGAAAGAAGTGGAGAGAGCACATTTTTGCTGAATTAGGCTGAAATGATTTTAAATTATTGCAGAAAGTTAGGAATTAACTGAGAAGATGTAAAATTAGCATACAACAGCTAAATACTAACTGAAATAATCAAAACTGAAATAAGATGGAGGGAGCATAACAATCTGAAATTAATAAACAATTTAATTGAGCTGAAAGTAGCAGAAATTAGCACAGAAAAAAATTGAATTTATCTGAAAACAGCTGAAATTAGCTAAAAATTCTAAAACGGTAGCTGAAAAGGTAGACCAAGCTTAAATTATCAGAAGAAAGCAGAAATGACTTTGTCCAGTTAGGCTGAAATGGGATCAAAAAAGTGGAAATCATCTCAAAAAAGCTGAAATTAGCAGAAAGAAGTTAGAAGAAGCACAACAATGTTGTAGTTAGCTGAAAGAATCTGAAAGGAGCACAAAACAGCTGAAATTAGTTGAAAGTAGCTGAAAAAAAGTTTAGATTTGCACAAGGAAGCTGAAAGAAGCTGAACCAGAACAAAATGTGAAAAGAGCAGTAAAAAGTTGTAAACACATCTAAAGATTTGAAGGATGTAAAATGAGCTCAATTCATTTTCTATGAATTAAAAAAATGTCAGAAAAGGCTAAATATTTCAAAAAGCTAAAGTTGCACCAATACCAAAAGTCACGGCAGGATTGTTATGAAAGAGCCGAACGATTTGATTTGTGATTTGTTGAAATAGCACAAAAATTGTGGAACGAGGAAGATGCTGAAAAACATACAGAAGAAAAATGAAAAAGTGTTCAGAGTGAACACTTCGTGAATATTCAGACAATAAAAGACTGATTAAAATCTGTAAAATCTGAGATTCAGAAGAGATTTTGCCAGCAATGCAGACATACAAACACACACAGAAACAGCTAAAAACATTAAAGGCACAATTCCTTCTGCTGCAGGTGATCATTTATTTCAGAGGAATAAAAAGCCCGACTGAACAGGTTTCAGTAAAACTTTAAAAATATTTATTCATGATGAACGTTTGCTTGAATTTATACAATAATCCTGCATGCATCAAGCTAAATGATTCTGCAATCACAAGTTTAAATCTGCTCAAAAACGAGTTCAAGATACTCATTTCATGTTTCCCCTTCAGCTTGTTTGGAAACAAACTGCGAGACCACGGAGTGCTGACCCTTCTAACTGGAATAGCTGAGCTGCAGCAGCAAACAGCCGAAGTTGCGGCCTCCCTCCAGCAGGCGCTGCTGTTCCCCTCAGAGCCGAACGTTCTGCAGCAGCTCACCCCTGGGTGGGGCTCTCTCTGCGTTTTTGCCCTTTTGGAACTGGACATTGGTGGAAATGGCCTGAGCAGCGACGGGGTCAAGGTGTTAGCCTCCTACATGAGGTCCCACTCCCACCTGCAGTACCTTGGACTGGCGCAGACCAGCGGTGCGGATCTGTCAGCGTGGAAGGAGCTTTTCGACAGCCTGAAAGGAAACAGCTCGCTGACTCAGATCATTTTAGACGAGAACAACTTGGGCGACCCGGGGGTCAGGCTGCTGGCCGACGTGCTAAAAGAAAACGCGAGTCTGCATCAGGTGGACCTCGACGAGAACGGCATCAGCGACGTGGGAGGAAACGACATCATGGGAGCGCTGCTCTGCAGGACGCAGTTCCCCCTGAGGCGTCTCAGCCTTCAGGAGAACAGCATCAGTGCAGGATTGATGAGCAGGATCCAGGAGGAAGTGAAACCCAAATGAAACCCGAGAAGCACTGACGTTATAAAAACACAAGGATCTTTTGAGTTCTGACTCGTTTGACTGGCTTCACCATCAAACAAAGGTCTCTTCCTTCCTATAGGTGGGTGGCCCCGTTAAGAATCGCAGCGTCTCCATTTAGCTCAGGTAGCGTAGGAGGCACGTTTGCTTTAGAGCTGCGCTGCAGTCTGGAGGCATTTTCAAAGAAGCATCAATGAAGTGAATCTTTCTTCTGTGTGATGAGGTTACATCTCCACCTTCTTCTTCCCACCTGCGCTCCCCTTCATGACCCCACACCTGCCACACTAAAACCGACTCCGACACGAAGCTCGCTGATCCCTTTGTTACTTTACTGAACAAGTTGCTGCCTGCTGACAAAAAAAAAAACCAAACACAGCACGCACAGTATTTACAACTGCATGGTCTCTCTCCCCTAGAATACAACAGCAGCCATCGACACACCACTTTCCTCCACTCCAAAACCCCAAACTGCAAAGTTGTGACATGTCAGCTACCCTCACTTTCATTTTCTTGACCCTACGTGCTCCAGAGTGACGCCGTATACGTCAAACTTAAGAGCCGTGGGACAAATCTGGTCCCCCAAGATGATAATTAAAATGTAAAATGCAGTACAGGAAACCCTCGAGTTACGGCGCCCTCGACCTACGGCAACTCGGACATACGAACGTATCATATTTAATAAAAATATGAAAAAATAAATAAATAATAATATATATATATATATATTTGTGTTTAAATGTTCTTAATTTCATGTGTACAGCGCTTTGTTGCAGCTGTGGTTGTTTTAAATGGCTTTATAAATAAAGTACAATTATTATTTTAATGTTTTATTACAATTTTAAGCGTATTTGTGCGACTTCCGGCCGTTTCCGGAAATGCATCCGTGTCCGCCATTTTACGGTCCCCAAGTGCGGTCAAGTGAGGTCCGCCATTATCGGCTCATGCCAGCTGGCTCTGGAGGACCGTGTGTCTGATCAGGGTTGCCTCACACGGATAAATTAGCTGGAAACACTCAGTGAACTCTGTGGACGTCTCAGGCCAGGATCAGCAGCCGCGGATCGCTTCCACCACGCCGCGTCGGACGACAACACCAGCTCATGGCCTGGGCTAACTACGCAGCTAATGCCGGAGCTAACGAGTGCTGCTAATGCCGGAGCTGCGGGAGCAGAAGCCGCGGATCGCTCGATGCCGCCCGATAACACCAGCTCATGGCCTGGGCTAACTACGCAGCTAATGCCGGAGCTAACGAGGTGCGGGAGCAGAAGCAGCTTGTTTTGGATGGACGAACATCGCGGAGAAACGGCTTTCAGTAAGTTTTTTTTTTTCTGGCTCCAAATGTATGGAGTTAACAAGCTAACAGTCCTTCTTGTAAACAGTTTTGTGCGCGTGTGGAGCGGAACGAAGCTGGGGAGCTCGAACGTGCAAGACCTAATGCTAAAAGACGAAGGCAGGCTTTGACCAGCTCAAAGTAAGAAATTATATATATTTTATTTATTCATTTATTTACATGTGATACTGCACTAGGTGTGTTAGGTGTGTTATAGGCAAAGTGCTTCTAACTGTACAGTAACATACATATACGTGCAGGCAATGGCGGCTTGGGTGGGCTCCCACTTACGGCAAAATCGACCTACAAACGGTCCTTAGGTCCGTAACTCGTTCGTAACTCAAGGGTTTCCTGTAGTCCCTCGTTTATCACCGGGGAGCTGTACCCTTAAGCCCCATGCTAATTGAAAAACTGCAAAGTAGGAATAGTAGTACAAGTAATAAATGATAGTTTATTTTTGTATTTATACACAGGTAGTCCTCGGGTTACGACGGTCTCGAGTTACGACGTTTCGTGGTTACGACGCATCTCCCATTTACTATGAAAAGCCTTATTTCGAGTTACGCAGTTTTACGTCATAAACGTCGTGACGCAGCGGCGGAAGAATACAGTATTGAACTGTACGCGGTGCAGCAGCAGAGCAATACTGCACTGTACTGTGAACGCGGTTTTACGTCGTAAACGGAATGCGGAATACGGCGGATGGACCGGTTTTACGTCGTAAACGTAGCGGCGGAGGAATACTGCACTGTACTATGAACGCGGTTTTACGTCGTAAACGGAATGCGGAATACGTCAGATGGACCGTTTTACGTCGCAAACGTAAAGCAGCGGCGGAAAATATTGTACTGTGCGCAGTGCAACGGCGGAAAATATTGTACTGTACGCGGTGCTGCGGCGGAGGAATACTGTAGGCCTACTGTACTGTGAACGCGGTTTTACGTCGTAAACGGAAAACGGCATACGGCGGATAGACCGAGGAGTAAGTCATCAACAGCATCCTAGTAGGCCATTAACTCTTTTTTTCCCTTCATTATGGCTCCAAACGTATATGTGTTTTTTGATAATTATGTAGGGTACTGTGTTAGGATAGGCTAAGTGCTTGGTAATACAGTACTGTACATGTATATGGTGCAGTATGTAAGTATATTCCAACTTACGTTGAAAATCGGTTTATGACGCTGCGTTGGAACGGATCTACGTCGTAAGTCGAGGACTACCTGTATTAAAAAAAATTAAACCCGTCTCGCACTTTTGCAATATTCTAAACAATGTTTCTAAACTTTCCAAAAGAGCACAGAATGTCATGATTTCAGCTTCCTGCCTCCTCTGCTCCTTGCCACTTGCAAGCGTTCTTGGCCACGCCCACTTCTCCGCTCTGCACGGAGAACAGCTGATCAGCTGCAGCCGGAGGCTTTTTCTGCAACTCTGGGCTGCACAAAGGTGCAACTAAATAATTTGAAATAATTTATTTTAAATAAAAATTCCATGCCGGTCGTGCGGCTCATCCATNGAAATGAATAAAATAAATAAATAAATAAATAAATAGTTGTACCCTACAAAGATCAAGATGGCAGGTGTGTAATTAAACAATACAGAAACTGTGTGTGCATGTGTGTGTGTGCGAGAGAGAGAGAGAGTGAGAGAGAGAGAGAGAGAGAGAGAGAGAGAGAGAGAGGGGGAAAGAGAGGCAATAGAAAAACAAAATTGAAAGAACAAAAACAAACCTTATTGATGTAAAGATTATTGATTTTGTATGTGAGTCTTGGCAACAGGCTGAATGGTAAAAGATACACAACCACTTTCAGATGCCAGAGACAATTCGTCTTCATCTTTCACCTCAGCTTCTGGCTTCATTACTCTACACCGTCACTGACAGAGATCTTCTGAATGAGGTTTAAATTGAACCGTTCTGGAGCTTTTATTATATGGATTGGGTAACAGTATAATATTTTGGGCTAGTAAACTGAATGAATATCATCAGATAGGATGCACAAAATTATCTCGTTTTGGCAAAATGTATATTTTTGTGTTTTTTGTTTGATATTTCTTGAAATAAAATTTCCCAAAGCACCAAAGTTTATTAGTACAAAGCCCTCCAGGGTTGTAAAACAAAACAGAGTTTGCAGAAAGACTTTTCTTCAGTTTAGTTATTTTGTGCGTGCACACACACACACACACACACACACACACACAAACACACACACACACACACACACACACACACACACACAC
>JBBPBX010019202.1:21054-35357 GCA_038048925.1 Garcialebias charrua
TTTTTTTGAGAGCAAGCAACAGATCATTGTTCGGGTTAGAATTTTGGACAAACTCTACTCCTACAATCAGTCATTTTTAGATAAACCCTTAAACCAGTGTAATATTGTAAACATCAACTCCTATCAGTGGAACAAAGTGGACAATATATTACCAACTAATTTTAATAAAAATAAATTGTACTTTGAGCTGGACAGGCTTTTAGGGCTCATCCAAAAGTAACACAAAGATGAAATTCCTCCAAAATTATACAAACATGCATTTTTCTTCCTAGAATAACTTTAACAGAAGATTATTAAAGTAGCTGAAAATTATTAGATGTTGCAATCTAGACTCATGGACAGAAAACAGCAAGGAGCTCTGTGTCTCTTGCTCGGACGTCGATGCTCTAACCCTGGCTTACCAAAGCTGGCTTATGGGACATGGAACGTAACCTCTCTGGCTTGGAAGGAGCCTGTTGTGAGGCACCGACTAGATATAGTTGGGCACACCTCGATGCACAGCATGTGCTCCAGAATCAATGTCCTTGAGAGGAGCTGGACATTATTCCAGTCTGGAGTTGCCCATGGTGAGAGGCACTAAGCAGGTGTGGATCTACTCTTAGCCCCCCCCCCCCTCCCCCCCCAACTTAGTGCAAGCGTATTGGGGTTTTCCCTGGTAGATGTGAGGGTAGCTTCCATGTGCTTTTGGGTGGGGGGATATGCTCTGACATTTGTTTCTGCCTATGTGCCAAACAGCAGTTCAGAGTATGCGGCCAGGGTGTGCTGGAATGTTCTCCAGTTGTGGACTCCCTTATTCTGCTTGGGGACTTCAATGCCCATGTGGGTAGTGACAATGTGATCTGGACGGGCATGAGTGGGAGGATCAGCCTCTGATCTGAACCAGAACAGTGTGCAAGTTTGCTGGTGCTTCTTGTGGTGGCCAACCTCAAACTCGGTGGTGGACATCTCAGGTTAGGGAGGCTGTCGAGCTGAAGAAGTAGTCCTATTGGACCTTGTTGACTGGTGGAGGCAGCTGTGGAGTACTGGAGGGTCAAGCTGTAATGGTCAACGGCTGCCCACTGACCCCTCATCTGCTCACACGTTTGCCCCTCATGCCATTGTTTCTGTTTCCCTACTGTGTTTTGCTTATCACCCATCTGTTATTGCTCACATCTGCTCCTGTCAGTCAACAATTCACCACACCCCCTCAGCCTAAGCATAGCAATCAGCCTTCATTCCATGCACCTGTTCAGCTCTCTATTTAAGCTCCATGCTCACTCTCCACCAGTGCTGAATTATTATACCTCCTATGGTCTCTAATACCAAGCCATTCATTGTTTTATATTCATGCCTGATGATCATGTCTTGTCGTTTGGATTTATGACCTTATGCCTGTACCTTGGATTCTTCGACTGCCTGCCCCTTCCTGGGTTTTGCCTGCTCCTTGTCTGGTTCTGCTCTGCCCTTCTGATCACGGTATTGACCTCTGCCTCTACGCCCATGATTCACAGATCACCCTTTTTGGATTAATTCTTGGACCTCTGACTCCATGTGTTTGACCTCTTTGGACCACAACCCTGCATTGCCCCACTTTCCACAGAATTAAAGGCCTCCCTCTGCAGCTTCCATCCCACCAGTTACAGTGGCATCATCATGCCCAGCTCCAACCAGTGGCCCCACATCACCTGCTTGTGAAACATTGAGTGGGGGCTCTCTCCCTCAGCCTGTGAGGACCTGACACCACAGTTGGATCCTGACATCTTCTGCAGCTGCAATATAAATAAAACTGTTCTTGTTTGTACTCTTGTCTGGCTGTCTTTGAATCCAAAAACCTGGTCCGTGACACAAGCAGGTGGCAGCCTTGGCTGTTACTGAGGCAAAAGCTTGGATGTGAAAGCAGTACGGTGAGGCCTTGGATAGAGATTCCCTATCAATTCCAATAAGATTCTGGAAATGGCTGAGATGGTGAAAGCAGTGCTTTACTACCAGTGTGTTCAGTGAAGGCGGGGTGCTGTTGACCTCAACCAGTGATGTACTGTAATCAGAAGGTGGAAGGAATACTTCTCGGACCTTCTCAATCCAACCAGCATGTCTTCCTTGGAGGAAGCTGAGTCGGGGGACTTCAAGGTAAGTCTGTCCATAACTGTGGCTGAGGTCATCGAAGTAGTTAAAATGTTCTGTGGTGACATGGCTCCATGGGTGGACAAGATCTGCCCGGATTTTTTTAAGGCTATGGATGTTGTGGGGCTGTCTTGGTTGACAGACCTTTGCAACATTGCGTGGACATCAGGGACAGTGCCACCACTGGATTGGCAGACTGGGGTAGTGGTTTCCCTCTTCAAAACTGGGGGCCAAATAAGACAAATATAGCATTGGGGGCCCATTGCTACAGACTGTTTGGTCTCTATACAAGTGGTGCAAGAGTTTGGTTTGCATTGCTTGCAGTAAATCAGACCCCTTCACGCTGGGAGTTGGACTCAGCCAGGGCTGCTCATTGTCACCAATTCTGTTCATCACTTTCATGGACATAATTTTTTGGTCCAGCCAGGTGACGGAGGGAGTCTGGTTTGGTGGCCTAAGGATTCCATCTCTACTATTTGCAGATGATGTGGTCCTGTCAGCGTCATTGTGATAGGATTTTCAGTTTTACAATTGACCGGTTTGCAGCCGATTATGAAATGGCTGGGATGAGGATCATCACCTCCAAATTTGAAGCCATGGTCCTCAGTTGGAAAAGGGTGGATTGCTGTCTTCAGGTCGAGGGTGAGGTTCTGCCTCAAGTGGAGGAGTTCAAGCATCTTCGGGGTTTGTTCACGAGTGAGGGAAGAATGGAGCATGAGATTGAAAAAAAGATTAGATTCAGAGTCAGAGAATCAGATATTCTTTATTGTCATCTGCACCCCATGTGGTACATGTGGTGGAATGAAATCATGTACACAGGGTCCCAGTTACATCCAACAATAAAATGTAAAAGAAAAGCAGTAATAACTAGGGATGGGGCAGATCCGATCCAGTATCGGTATCGGTATCCGATACCAGCATAATTTAAGTATCGGATATCGGATCCAACCTGCCGATATTTCCGATCCAGCTTCAAAGAGCACTTGTGTTCCATCATATTCTGTGACTACCGTCTTAACATTGTGTGAGTTAAAACCAATGAAGACACTCTTGAGCCTTACAACAGGAAACTCACAAACTTTAACAGTATAGTCTTTATAGTATAGAAAACATTCCAAAATACACATAACTTTATAGTCTCAGCACAAAAATTTCATTATACAGATTCACATACCTGAACAGTATCGGATCGGAAAAGTATCGGTATCGGTAGATACACAGTCCTTAAGTATCGGTATCGGATCGGAAGTGAGAAATGTGGATCGGTGCATCCCTAGTAATAACATCCAAGATATGAACAAAGAAAAACATAAACTAAAAATACACTAAGCACTAATAGCATAAAAACATTATGGCGAACAGCAGCACAAACAGTGCAGCGTCTGCAGTATTATGGACTCTGTGCCAATTCATTTCAATTCAATTTAGTTTATTTATATAGCACCAAGTCACATCAGAAGTCATCTCAGGGCAATGAACAGAAACATTCATATATCAAAATAACAAGTTAACAGAAACATTCATAATAATAATAATAATTAATAGTTTCAGCCATGACAAAGCTTCCGAGCCAGTGTGAAGGTTTGATCCGTGCCGTGACCTTGCAAAATCAGCTGATTTACGAGAATCACAGGCCACCTGCGGCTTCTGGGACTCGTCAGCATGGTGGGCTCAACCTTGGGGGAGACTCATAGTATGGGTCAGTGGAATGGAATCCCACAATTAGGCCATTTTGGAAACAGATCGTCCAGATGGACTCAAGGCTGAAGAAAAAAATCTGTGTGCCTGAAGAAAATCAACAATCAAGCTTATCTGAATCTGACTCCCCGCCGGCCTTGGAAATGGGCCGACTATCAAATTTCTCCTGGGTCATGAGTAACCAAGGACAATAAGCTTCATCTATGCCCCCCCTCCCCGAGAACTTTCTGTGCAAGCTTATCAGAACTGCTGGCTGAACAACATCATCAGAACTGTGGCCGATCTGAAAAAACACTCATGGACAAATCTCACCACCTCAACCTCAAATGCATATGTAATCTGTTTTAACTGTGTTTGCTGGTAGAGTTTTTTGATATCTCAAACCGTGTCCTGATAGACAAGATGTGAAAGATCTTTTTTGTAAAACCACTATATACTCTCATGGTTCTTCCCCCTTTTCATCCATCCATCCATCCATCCATCCATTGTCTTCCGCTTATCTGGGGTCGGGTCGCGGGGGTAGCAGCCTTTTCATATCTAAGATTATTATTCTGAAAAAGAATAAGAAGGCCGCGCTGATAAATTAGTTGCAGCTTCGTACACTTAGTCCATCTTTTGGGCGACTGTGCGTACATGTTCTCGCTGTACATCGGTGCAATGATAATAAAGCTTATTCTGATTCTGATTCTGATCTGCTTTGACCGGCTGGGTTTGGTAGGAACAGATACACAATGGCAGGTCAAAAATCACATGTCACCACCTGGTGGTGGTTGGGTTAAATGCAGAGACGAATTTCGTCTGTGTATGGGAAACATACACAGATGACAAAGACATTATTATTATTATTATTAATAATAATATACTGTAGAAACAACATTAATTGAAAACTATCAATTTTAGCAAATCATTTAAAGAAATTAGGTCAATTTGTCCTCTAGCAGTCTAAGTTTAAGGCAGCATAACATCCATTGTGGTGAAAAAGGATCTGAGCTGTAAGGCGAAGTTCTCTGTTTACCAGTTAGTCTACGTTCCTACACTCAACTACGGCCACAGACTCTGGGTAGTGACTGAAAGAATGAGATTGTGGATATAGGCAGTTGAAATGAGTTGCCTCCGCAGGGTAGCTGGCCTCTCCCTTAGAGATAGGGTGAGAAGTTCAGTTGGAACCACTGTTCCTCCACATCAAGAGGAGCCAGTTGAGGTGGTTTAGGCATCTGGTATGCCAAGATGTCTATCGACTGGCCTGGGAACACCTTGGAATCCTCTCAGAAGAGCTGGAAGAGGTGGCTGTGGAAAGAGATGTCTGGGCTTCCCTGCACAAACTGCTGCTCCTGTGACCTGACTTCAGAACAAGAGGAAGATGATGGATGGATGGATTGATGGATGGATGGATGTTGCAATCTGTTGATCGATAACACTTTGTCTCACCTTTTTTATATATATTCTTTATTCATTTCAAAGTTCAAATTTAAAACAACACAAAAAACAATTTATAATTCCTTGTAAATAAAAAATCAAACATTACATGAAATGAAAGGAAGCAGAAGAAGATAAAATCTTATTATGTCTGCCCCTTTTTTTAAACCAAAATAATTCAAACAATCAATTCAAACAACAATAATCCACAAAAAATATTACACAATAAATAACTCAACATACTTTACCATTGATAAATTTTGAAACAAACAAATTTATTTATATTTTTCCAAAAACCTAATTTTCTTCATTTAAAAAAAAAATAAAGTCGTTGTTTTTGCAACTTTCATATCGTTCTCTAAACCATTCCATAGACCTATTCCATAAATTATAGTAGACCTACTCTTTAGACAAGTTCTATGTTGTGGCATAACAAAAATATCAGTACCCTTAAGATTGTAAGTACTCTGTCTTTTAACAAAAAACGTTTGGATATTTGAGGGTAATGTGAAGTTCTGTGCCTTGTATAATATTAAAGCTGCTATATGTAACTTTTCTAACAATATAAAACATATTTCTTCACTCTGTCACTAGATTGATGTTAGAGAGGTAATCTCTGAAAAAACACAAAAAAAAAATATTGTCCCCTTGCTTCTCCAGGTGGTAAATAAGCATTTCTAAAAAGAAAAAGTGACCCGCCATTTTCCAGCCAATAAAAACAAAGTTTGTAACCAGCCAATAAAAACCGAGCTTGAATTTGAATCAGCCAATAAAAACAGAGCTTGAATTTGAATTTTAACAGACCACAAGGGGGCAGAGCCATATATGGCTCTGAGGGGGAGGGATCAGAATGCTTTGCTTGTTGAAATTTTTTCTAAGTGCTGCAGTTCTACAGAAACTGCAGACTGAACCTTTAAGAGTATATTGTAGTCAACCAGATCATAAAATGTCAGTAATTTTAATTTGCAAAACAAAATATTTGATGGATGGTAATAATGCTTTCTAGAGATTATCCTTATAGATCTTTTCTGTAAAATAAAATTGGGCTTAGTTATACTGTAGTTGTGCATGCTGTACCCCAAACCTCAACACAATAAATTAAATGCGGGATTAGTATTGCATTGTATAACAAACACATTGCTTTATCATTTAATAGATCTTTAACTGTATACAACACTGCAATTGATCTAGATAATTTAGTTTTTATAAAATTTACGTGTTGCTTCCATGACAACTTATCATCAATAATTACACCCAAAAACTTGACTTCCCTTACCCTATATATCTCAGAGCCATCAATCTTAAAAGGAACATCAACAGTTATCTTTCTCTTACTAAAAATCATATAATTGGTTTTTTCTAGGTTTAAGGATAACTTATTTAATTTAAACCAACGTTGTATTTTAAAGAATTCAATATTTATCAACTCAGACAATTCTTCCAAGTCTTTGCCCGCACAAAAGAAAGTAGTGTTGTCAGCAAAAATAACACATTTGAGGACATCGGACACCTTCATTAAATCATTTACATATAAATAAATAACTTGGGTCCAAGTACAGAGCCTTGTGGTACTCCAGATAAAACATTGCATAAAGTAGATCTTACATCTTCTATTTGAACAAACTGCTTTCTATCTTTTAGATAACTAAATATCCATTGCAGTGCAGGTCCTCTAATACCATATTGTTTTAATTTATCAAGTAAAATGGAATGATCAATGGTGTCAAATGCTTTTTTTAGATCAACAAATATACTTATGCTATGTTGTTTCTGATCCACAGCTGTTGTAACTTCCATCAAATCCATAAGAGCCATGGACGTTGAATTTTTTAATCTAAATCCATATTGACTTTTACTTAGTAGATTGTTTTTATCCAAGAATTGGTCAAGTCTGGTCACGAATAATTTCCCTAGAATTTTTGAAAATTGTGGCAACAAGGATATAGGTCTATAATTATTGAATGCACATTTATCACCATTTTTAAATAATGGAACTACTTTTGCTATTTTCATTCTGTTAGGAAACACTCCAGTTGAAAATGACAAATTACATATAAATGGTTCGATAACATGACTCGTTATTTCCTTTACCACCATCATATCCATTTCCTCACAGTCTTTGGATTTTTTGTCAGTACATTTTTTTAAACTGGGTCAACTTTTGATGTTGTGTTTAATAGTGTTACCTCATCCACACAGAAAAAACTCAAAACATCAGTGGCACTCAAACACCAATGGTGTTGCAAAACCATTTGCACGCTTTTTACAACTTGGGTTCTTATAGAACCTTTGTTTTTATTTTGACCTTTGGCCATTGAAGAGATTGTTCTGAGAATTAGTTTGCCATATGAGGAAAAAAATGCCCACCCCTGAAGGCCCAACTCATACTCTGAGCACACAAAATCTATCAACACTTTTCCGTTAACTGAGTCAACTCTGTCTGTCTGTTAGCAAACCACTGGATAAATTGTAACACCATTTTTAAAAAAATCAAGTGGGTTTACATCTACAACTGTTCTTGAAGTTTGCCTCAGCTATCAGATCTTACCAAACTGTTAGGGTCCTGACTCAGGGACCGTGGAAAGAACCCATTTGCAGACAGGACTCAGGAGGCAAAGTACAAAAATAAATACTTTAAAATTGTTGCTGGTGAAGATTCTCAGTCATCCAGGACATGATAAATCAAAAAGGCGTTCAATTCAGGATCAACTGGACTTTATTTGTAACAGAAAACGTTTCGACTTCTGTCCAGAAGTCTTTTTCAATTCTGAATGGAAGCTGTGAGAACGAGAAGTTTTATACAGGCTTACAAGTCAATAACACATACATGTAAATTGACAGATCACACCTTAACAGTAGGGAGTCCCTTGAAGTCTCTGACAGAAAACACAACTAATGTTACCTCAGCTGTGATTAGTTGTGTTTTCTGTCAGAGACTTCAAGGGACTCCCTACTGTTAAGGTGTGATCTGTCAATTTACATGTATGTGTTATTGACTTGTAAGCCTGTATAAAACTTCTCGTTCTCACAGCTTCCATTCAGAATTGAAAAAGACTTCTGGACAGAAGTCGAAACGTTTTCTGTTACAAATAAAGTCCAGTTGATCCTGAATTGAACGCCTTTTTGACTTTAATTGTTCAAACAGAAAAAAAGGCTGACAATGGCAGCATAACTCACATAACTCAGGGAACTCGGGGAACAGGACTAGGATGAACCCAAAACGATGATGAACCGACAAAGACAGAACTCACAGAGGAACTTATATACACACAGGCAGGGCTTGGGACAAAGGTGAAAATAATCAGACTGATTGGAGCACAACACCAGGAAGGACCAGAGTGAACACTTGGGGAAGTAATAAATAACAGACCAGGGCAAGGGAACTAACTAAAACATGTAACATGAATAACTAAACTGGGGCTGAACAGAGAAGTAAACTAAACAGGAATTTAACTAATCTGGAGCAGGACAGGGAAATAAACTAAATCTGAAATAACTAAAATGGAGCAGGGTAGGTTGAATGGAAAACACATGGAAAGTCCAGGAGAGGGAGCCAACCTCACAGTGGGAACAAAGAGCTGACTAAACAAACAGAACACAGAAACAAAAACAGAAAGCTTAACAGGGCAAGACAAAGACACTAGACAACTGAGAGGAGACAAAGAACTAAATTAAACTCAAGAGAAGACTAAAAGAAACACAAACAGACAGAACACAGAAACACCAGACAACAGAAGACAGACCATGACAGAACCTCCCCCTCAAGGGACGTCACCTGACGTCCCACAAAGCACAAACACAGAACGGGCGGGAGGATGGGGGAAAACACAAGGACGGAGGGCCAGAACAAACTAAACAAAAACCGACAGGGCAAGACCTGGGCAACGTTCAAAAACAGAAGAGTGGCCGGGCGGGCGGCTGACCGGGAGACCATCCATCAAGCAGAAGTCGGTCAGGCGGTCGACCGGGAGGCCGTCCATCGCCAGGAGCCAGTTCAGGCGGACGTCCGGGAGGCCGTCCAGCACGAGGAGCCTTTGAGACCATAGCAGACAACATGGGGACCAGAGGAACCGTAACCGGCGAAGATGAAACCCTAGGAGCCATAACCGGCGAAGATGAAACCCTAGGAGCCGCAGACGACGAAGGCGAGGCCACAGGAGCCGCAGACGACGAAAGCCAGACCTCAGGAGCCGCAGACGTCGAAGGCCAGACCTCAGGAGCCGCAGACGTCGAAGGCCAGACCTCAGGACAGCAGAAGACGTGAGGAGGGTCCTCCGGGACCCCCTCGGTACAGGATACAGGAGGAAGGTCCTCCGGGACCCCCTCGGCACAGGATACAGGAGGAAGGTCCTCCGGGACCCCCTCGGCACAGGATACAGGAGGAAGGTCCTCCGGGACCCCCTCGGCACAGGATACAGGAGGAAGGTCCTCCGGGACCCCCTCGGCACAGGATACAGGAGGAAGGTCCTCCGGGACCCCCTCGGCACAGGATACAGGAGGAAGGTCCTCCGGGACCCCCTCGGCACAGGATACAGGAGGAAGGTCCTCCGGGACCCCCTCGGCACAGGATACAGGAGGAAGGTCCTCCGGGACCCCCTCGGCACAGGATACAGGAGGAAGGTCCTCCGGGACCCCCTCGGCACAGGATACAGGAGGAAGGTCCTCCGGGACCCCCTCGGCACAGGAGACAGGAGGAAGGTCCTCCGGGACCCCCTCGGCACAGGAGACAGGAGGAAGGTCCTCCGGGACCCCCTCGGCACAGGAGACAGGAGGAAGGTCCTCCGGGACCCCCTCGGCACAGGAGACAGGAGGAAGGTCCTCCGGGACCCCCTCGGCACAGGAGACAGGAGGAAGGTCCTCCGGGACCCCCTCGGCACAGGAGACAGGAGGAAGGTCCTCCGGGACCCCCTCGGCACAGGAGACAGGAGGAAGGTCCTCCGGGACCCCCTCGGCACAGGAGACAGGAGGGGCTCCTTCCTGGGAGGCACCCTCCAAAGACACTGGAGCTTCTGGAAGGCCCGCAGGTACTGGAGCTTCTGGAAGGCCCGCAGGTTCTGGAGCTTCTGGAAGGCCCGCAGGTTCTGGACCTCCTGCTGCAGGTTCTGGACCTCCTGCTGCAGGTTCTGGACCTCCTGCTGCAGGTTCTGGACCTCCTGCTGCAGGTTCTGGACCTCCTGCTGCAGGTTCTGGACCTCCTGCTGCAGGTTCTGGACCTCCTGCTGCAGGTTCTGGACCTCCTGCTGCAGGTTCTGGACCTCCTGCTGCAGGTTCTGGACCTCCTGCTGCAGGTTCTGGACCTCCTGCTGCAGGTTCTGGACCTCCTGCTGCAGGTTCTGGACCTCCTGCTGCAGGTTCTGGACCTCCTGCTGCAGGTTCTGGACCTCCTGCTGCAGGTTCTGGACCTCCTGCTGCAGGTTCTGGACCTCCTGCTGCAGGTTCTGGACCTCCTGCTGCAGGTTCTGGACCTCCTGCTGCAGGTTCTGGACCTCCTGCTGCAGGTTCTGGACCTCCTGCTGCAGGTTCTGGACCTCCTGCTGCAGGTTCTGGACCTCCTGCTGCAGGTTCTGGACCTCCTGCTGCAGGTTCTGGACCTCCTGCTGCAGGTTCTGGACCTCCTGCTGCAGGTTCTGGACCTCCTGCAGAAACTAGGGACTCAGGGGACACAGGAAAATCAGGAGATACTGCAGTTTCTGCAATAGATGAGTATCTAACTGCAGGAGGCTGGAGGAGAGTTTGGTGCAGCAGGCTTTAGAGCCCTTATCTCACTCAAAAGCCCTTTATAAAAAGGAAGCTGGGCCAGACCAGGTTGAGAAAACACAAGGCTTTCTGCAGAGGAAAGCAAAAGGTTAATACAGTCTGGATTGTCCATGGCAGAGGTCAGCAAACGTAATAAGGTTTGATTTATTGAAGCAAAGTCACTGGTCTGGAGCTGGGACGAGTGGGACCCAGTCTCGCCGAACTGAGCAGGAACAGCTGTACATGTCGGAGGTGTGGGGTCGAGCTTCGTCCTCACCGGAATCCTGGGAGGTGAGGCAACGGGGACCGCGCCCACAGTGACATTGGAGCTGGGCACAGGGGACTCAGTCTCACCGGACCGAGCGGGAACCACTGGACGGACCGGAGGTGTGGTGGACCCTCTCCGGGTCTTGTTTTTGCCTCTCTTACGACGAGGTTGTGAGTGGACCACGGGGGCAAGCCAGAGTTCGTCCTCTGACTCTGCGTCCTCACCCGACGTCCACCCAGAGTAAGTCGGCACGGGAGCTGAGGAAAAACTGGACCTGGGTGTTGTGTGGCTACCTTTAGTCCTTCTTCTCTCCTCCTGCAGCAGGAGAGGTGAAGGCAGAACCTCCACCGCCTGGCTGTACTCCGTCAGGTCCAGGACGGGTTTAGTCCAATAGGTACCACATCGGATGGTGGTTCTCCTCATCTTGAAGAAAACTCAAAAAACAGGTAAGCAAAAACAAAAACAAAAAAAAACTCAGGAGAACCTGTCTGCTGGGCTCAGAAACTGGTCGGTTCGTACTGTTAGGGTCCTGACTCAGGGACCGTGGAAAGAACCCATTTGCAGACAGGACTCAGGAGGCAAAGTACAAAAATAAATACTTTAATTGTTCAAACAGAAAAAAGGCTGACAATGGCAGCATAACTCACATAACTCAGGGAACTCGGGGAACAGGACTAGGATGAACCCAAAACGATGACGAACCGACAAAGACAGAACTCACAGAGGAACTTATATACACACAGGCAGGGCTTGGGACAAAGGTGAAAATAATCAGACTGATTGGAGCACAACACCAGGAAGGACCAGAGTGAACACTTGGGGAAGTAATAAATAACAGACCAGGGCAAGGGAACTAACTAAAACATGTAACATGAATAACTAAACTGGGGCTGAACAGAGAAGTAAACTAAACAGGAATTTAACTAATCTGGAGCAGGACAGGGAAATAAACTAAATCTGAAATAACTAAAATGGAGCAGGGTAGGTTGAATGGAAAACACATGGAAAGTCCAGGAGAGGGAGCCAACCTCACAGTGGGAACAAAGAGCTGACTAAACAAACAGAACACAGAAACAAAAACAGAAAGCTTAACAGGGCAAGACAAAGACACTAGACAACTGAGAGGAGACAAAGAACTAAATTAAACTCAAGAGAAGACTAAAAGAAACACAAACAGACAGAACACAGAAACACCAGACAACAGAAGACAGACCATGACAGAATGAATATGTCTGTAACTCAGCCAGTTTAACAAAAACTGAGTGGGTTGTGTGAATATTTCCCAACACACATTTTAAGGGCAACATATTCTGTGACATCTTTCTGCTGAAGTTTGATTGGTAGTACCTGAGAGTTAATACCAACACATACTTTAAGTACTAGTATATCTTGCTTGTCATTTGCAATACTGCATGCATTTTCAAGGTTTAATTAAAATGGCTTATTTAGTTTACATTATGCGTACCAGCCTTTTAGTCAAGGAAAATGTAAATTTGGACTCTAATCTTGATATTTACTTTCGTTGTTATGTAGTGTGTACACCGTCTGTTACAAAATAATACTGCCATTGTACTGAATAAACACTTTGCAGTGCATCCAGTAAAAAAAAAGAGTCAGATATCAAAAAATTTTAATAAAGACAAGAAGCATTTATAGAAGAACAGGATTTTCATGCAAATAGCTGCTGATGAAAGTAGAGTAGGAGACAGTTTGTCTACTTTGAGATAAGAGTACAGCCAGTCCAAACTCTGCTGGCTGTTCAAGATAAACTTGAAAAAAGCATTCAAATACCTTAAAATGAAATGAAACTAAAAAGGCAAAAACATGTTTCATTTGCCAGGTACGTGAACCCAAAGTAGCTGTGAAGCTACTGTACCGTAACCTGGCTGCTTTGCCGGTTGACGCCCCCTGTTTCACCTCATTGACATTCTGCTGGTCTCCCACTCAGATCCACCACAAAAATCAGTAATTTGCATACTGTACTTAAAGACTGTGGTATTTTAGCAACAAAGCGTGTACATTTTACTGTAAATATGTTTTAATGAGTTGCAAGTCTGCACTTGGATGCTGCTGTGTGTAGAAGTGAGTTTATTGTTATATCTGTGTGCTGAGATACAAGCCCCAAGGTTACATTCACTCCTTCTGATGACTTCAGACAAGTTGGAGGGCTGAGCAATCGCCCTCTTGAGACAAACTTAATTAGGACACACACACCTAAGCCAACACTTACACACAAAACCTTGCAATCAATCTCATGATGCATGTCTGGAATAACAAATGAAAAAGTGTCTGCGCATGTATGCACTTCTGAGTGTTTGATGAACAACTTCATGCACTGATCAGAGAATTGATAGAAAATAAAATTACTTTCCTACTTTTGTTAGTGTTCTCAATACTAGTACTCTCTTAATACTTTCCTGGTTTTCTTGGCTCATTTTTGTGGTTAATAAATGTTAAGAAAACAAGACACACTGTTGGTGGCGTTTGCTGAAAAAAGTTTTATTTCACGTAATCTCAGGATGAAACATCTTATATGAATAAATTATGAGACCCTATTCTTCACCATACAAATTGCATTAATGATTTATTTTTAATTTTTAAAGTGCCATCAATATATGCTGATCTTAAATAAAAAGTGCTACCGGTACATGCATAGACTGTTTGATGATTGTGACATATAATGTCTGATTTTAATGCAGCTTTTTCACAAGGTTGGGTTGTTTTGGAGGTTTCTTTTTTCTTTTAACATACCAAGAACAAATAAAGGTACAACATTTACCATTTAACTGACGTAAACATGTAAAAAATGTAATTTTTTTCCTCCAGATTTTTATCATCTTTATGTGCATGTTGCGTATTTAAATTGCCTCCTTTTCATGACATTTTAAACACAGGTCAGCCCTGATACATGGAAATGATTCTTCCTGACAGCAAATGCTCTACCTTTCATTTATAAGAACTAAACTCCTCCCTTGGCACATGCTATCACTTCTAACCAGGTCAAAGCTCTGCTATCTTTAAAAGAACATGCTTAAATATCCTCGGTCATGTTTTATAATAAAAGTGCTTGTCAAGAAGCTGTTTT
>JBBPBX010019203.1:0-20040 GCA_038048925.1 Garcialebias charrua
ATATATATATATATATATATATATATCAGAGAGTCAGAGTCAGAGAGTCTTTATTGTCATTTGCACCGCATGTGGTACATGTGATGAAAACGAGATTATGTACACGGGGTCCCAGTTACATCCAACAACAAATGCAAGAGAAAAACAGTAATAACATCTAGAATTAACTAAGAAAAACATCAACTAGTAATACACTAAGCCTAATATAGTGGAAATAAACAGCAGCACGAACATGAGTTTGTATGAGCAGATGGTCACAGATGAACACAGATGAACACAGCAACAAGAAAACAGATCAGCATCAGCACAATGTGATATTTTGCAGTGTTTATTTTATTTATTCATGAGTCTAACAGCCTCAGGGTAGAAGCTGTTCCTCAGTCTAGTGGTTCTACATTTGATGCTCCTCAACCTCCGTCCTGAGGGGAGTGGGGCAAAGAGTGAGTGTGCTGGGTGAGTGAGGTCTTTCATGATGCAGGTGGCTCTTTTCCTGCATCTGGAGGTGTAAATGTCTGTGATGGTGGGGAGACTGACTCCAACAGACTTCTGTGCAGCCTTCACCACTCTCTGTAGAGCTTTCCTCTCTTCAACTGTGCAGCCTCCATGCCACACGTTGATGCTGGAGCACAGGATGCTCTCCACTGCACACCTGTAGAAGGAGGTGAGGACTGGGCTGCTCAGACCAGCTCGTCTCAGCCGTCTGAGGAAGTAGAGTCTCTGATGACCTTTCTTGATCAGGCTGGTGGTGTTGTTGCTCCAGCTGAGGTTATCATTCATGGTTGTGTTTGTTCCTTCTGAAGTCCACAATCATCTCCTTTGTCTTCTTCACATTCATGTGAAGATTGTTCTCTTTGCACCAGCTCTCCAGGTGTTCCACCTCCTGTCTGTAGCTGGACTCATCATTGTTTGTAATGCATCCCACCACCGCTGTATCATCTGCAAACTTAACAATATGACAGCCTGGAAGTGTGGCTGTACAATCATATGTGAGCAGAGTGAACAGAAGGGGGCTCAGCACACATCCCTGAGGAGAGCCAGTGCTGAGGGTTATGGTGGAGGAGGAGAAGTTGTGGATCTTCACGGACTGTGGTCTGTCTGTTAAGAAGTCTAGTACCCAGTTACAAATAGAGGGGCTTAGTCCAAGTGTAGATAGTTTGTCTATCAGAGTTTGGGGGATCATGGTGTTGAAGGCAGATGTGAAGTCCACAAAGAGCAGACGCACGTATGAGTCCTTCTGATCCAGGTGGGTGAGAGCAGTGTGGACAGTGTGGAGTAATGTGCTTGATGGGTGACAATAATTTGTTCTGGTAATTATTCTTATAGCTCTTTTCTGTAACAAAAAAACAGGTTCCGTAAATGTTTTACATGCTTTACCCCAGATATCAATACAATAAATTACATGTGGAAATGATGAGGGCGACGCATCTCAGGGATTTTTTCATTTTTTCCTTTAATCCATATTTTCAGTTGCTGTTCGCCTGCTTTAGATAAAAACGTGTTCAGCTTTTGTCGGGTTTTGCTCGACACTTCTTAGAACACACTGTGCACAAGTGGGGCTCATTCAAACAGATGCATGGAGTTTGTATGTAAAGCATCAAAACCATGGGAAGTATGGGCGCCGAGTAGGGGTGCAGAATCGATTTTTTTAAAAAGAATCTAGATTCTTAGTCCTGGCGATTCAGAATCGATTCTAAAAGCCCCCAAAAGGTTAATTTTTATTTTATTTGTTTTTTTACATTAAAACCCAAAAGATAAATAAAATAAAACCATATCTCATAGTATATGAAAGAATACTAAGTCGGTGTGCAATGAAAAGTGACATAAAGAAGAAGAAATTTATTTTATCTGCCCCTTTTTTCAAAAACAAAAGTTCAAACATAATCTTCTATAAGTAACAGAGCAAAAAGCTAACCTAATACTGGTTATTTAAGTTACAGAATTTAATGCATTCCTGTATTAGTTGTTCCTATTTGTGGTAAAAATATCAAACGATGCAAAAAATTTGATACAATAAGGAACCTAAAATTATTGTTTTAAATAAATGTTCTATTTGTTTACATTGTTGTTTAATGTTTTCAGCTTGTCAGTTACAAAACTGAAACTAAATTTATGACCATTTTAATAGAAAAATCGTTTCTGAATCGAAAAATCAATTTTGAATCGAATTGTGACACCAAAAATTGGAATCAAATCGATTCTTCAGACACTGAGAGATTCATTCAACCTTTATTTAGTCAGGTAAATCGCACCCCTAGTGCCGAGGGTGCACGGCAAAGGTCTTGCATGTCCAAACACAAACTCAAAATATTTATAAACTGCTTTTATTAATGTTTAAATTCCAATGTTGATTCCATATAAAGCCTCTACGTGTTGTTCATCTGTGCAATTAAGTTTTGCAGTTTGTATAACCAGACGTTGAAACGTGCACACACACAAAACACATCCAACCTCACTAAATCAACTATTTTACAAAAACACTTACAAACTGAGAGAATAAACTGTGAACGTTGAGTTTTTCAATAATGTTTCTTTTTTATTTCCCCTCCATAGAAATGTTTTATTCATTGGAATGTATGTGACCGTTTACAGCTGGTCTGTGATTATATTGATGCTCTAGAATAAATGTTTGTGAGGTTCACTGAAGTAACTTCTTGTTTCATTGTTTAATAATGGATCATCTGTGACTCAGGAAGTGCACGTTGTCTGTCCAGAGGAAGTGAGATCCAAATGTTTTCCTTTTCGTGTTAAATCCACACGCTCGGTGAAAGATTTGCTCGTTGCGTCCTCGGTGGTTTCACTTCCTGCCTGCAGACTGACTGGAGCTGATGATCTAATAAGAGTCCCTCGTGGATTTGCAGCAGCCAATAAGAGGATCAGGATGTTTTGCTGATCTCACTGCTTGTCCTACATCTGTTCTGGATGCCAGGGCCGTGCCCCCCCAACTGTTCCTCACTGCCAGCGTCTCTCCTCTGATTATCCAAAACTCTTTCAGTTTCTGCTCCCGGGCGTTTGACTTGAAATGTTCCATCAGTGAGGACGGGGTCAGAGTTCAGCTTGGACCCTCACCTCGCCTCACTTACAGAGACCTCCCCTGTTGCCTCCCTGCAGAAACGTCCACCCGCCCCCACACAGGCCTTCAGGGAGCGTTAATGGCAGCGGAGCCGTTTGCCTCCCACCATGTTGTTATGGAAACTGTGCCGACACAAACTCTCTGCTAAAACGCCGTTCATGGCCTCTTTTTTACCGGAGAGCTTTTGTCTCAGTTGGAGTTGGCTCTGACTGGCTGTTCTTACTGATCCCCGTGCAGCAGATGCTGAATTAAACTCCCTCGAGCACACATTCATGATCAGATCTATTGCTTGTAATGCAAAGTGTCTACAAGGCCTGAACAGGCTCTTAAACTCAAGGGATGAGCCAGCAATGGACAATTTGAAGAATCAATTGTGCGTTAGATCTTAGGTTCTACTGATGAGTCTTTACAATATAGCAAATTAAAGTTTGTAGCTAACAAGTTATAGCTAGGTAGCTATTTAGTATACTGCTAGTTAGTAATTTTGATGCAAGCGACTTACAGAAACACAAGTTGTATTCAAGAACTACAAGCCCAAAACCAGAAAAGTTGGCACGTTGTGGAAATCGCAAATAAAAACAGAATACAATGACTTGCAAATCTTTTTCAACCTATATTCAATTGAACACACTGCAAAGACCACATACTTAACGTTCGAACTGGTAAACTTTGTTATTTTTTGCAATTATTAGCTCATTTGGAATTTGATGCCTGCAACATGTTTCAAAAAAGCTGGCACAAGTGACAAAGAAGACAGAGAAATTTGAGGAATGCTCATCAAACACTTATTTGGAATATCCCACAGGTGAACATGCAAATTGGGAACAGGTGGGTGCCATGATTGGGTATAAAAGCAGCTTCCTTGACATGCTCAGTCATCCACATAGAAGGATGGGGCGAGGGTCACCACTCTGTGAACAAATGCGTGGGCAAATTGTCGAACAGTTCAAGAACAACTTTTCTCAACGAGCTATTGCAAGGAATTTAGGAATTTCACCATCTACGGTCCGTAATATCATCAAAAGGTTCAGAGAATCTGGAGAAATCACTACACGTAAGGGGCAAGGCCGAAAACCAACATTGAATGCCCGTGACCTTCGATCCCTCAGGCGGTACTGCATCAAAAACCGACATCAGTGTGTAAAAGATATCACCACATGGGCTCAGGAATACTTCAGAAAACCACTGTCAGTAACTACAGTTCGTCGCTACATCTGTAAGTGCAAGTTAAAGCTCTACTATGCAAAGCAAAAGCCATTCATCAACAAGATCCAGAAACGCCGCCGGCTTTGCTGGGCCCGAGCTCATCTGAGATGGACTGATGCAAAGTGGAAAAGTGTTCTGTGGTCTGATGAGTCCACATTTCAAATTGTCTTTGGAAACTGTGGACGTCGTGTCTTACGGACCAAAGAGGAAAAGAACCATCAGGACTGTTATAGGCGCAAAGTTCAAAAGCCAGCATCTGTGATGGTATGGGGGTGCATTAGTGCCCAAGGCATGGGTAACTTACACATCTGTGAAGGCACCATTAATGCTGAAAGGTACATACAGGTTTTGGAGCAACATATGCTGCCATCCAAGCGACGTCTTTTTCATGGACGCCCCAGCTTATTTCAGCAAGACAATGCCAAGCCACATTCTGCACGTGTTACAACAGCGTGGCTTCGTAGCAAAAGAGTGCGGGTCCTCCCCTGGCCTGCCTGCAGTCCAGACCTGTCCCCCATTGAAAATGTGTGGCGCATTATGAAACGTAAAATACGACAACGGAGACCCCGGACTGTTGAACAACTTAAGCTGTACATCAAGCAAGAATGGGGAAGAATTCCACCTGAAAAGCTTCAAAAATTGGTCTCCTCAGTTCCCAAACGTTTACTGAGTGTTGTTAAAAGGAAAGGCGATGTAACACAGTGGTAAATATGTCCCTGTGCCAACTTTTTTGCAATGTGTTGCTGCCATTGAATTCTAAGTTAATGGTTATTTGCAAAACAAAATAAAGTTTCTCCGTTCGAACATTAAATATATTGTCTTTGCATTCTATTCAGTTGAATATGGGTTGAAAAAGATTTGCAAGTCATTGTATTCTGTTTTTATTTGCGATTTGCACAACGTGCCAACTTTTCTGGTTTTGGGCTTGTAGATAACAAGTTAGCAACAACGTAGCAGTGTTGAAATGTAACAAAGTAGAAATACTTTGTTACTTAAGTAGAATTTTGACATATTTTTACTTCGTTATTTACATTTCTAGTGACTTTCACTTTCTTCAATACATTTCCCTTAACCATCCTAGTTACTAGTTACTTCAATTTAAATGGGTAAATGGAGCTTACTTATATAGTGCTTTCCAGCCCCCTATGAGGGGCCCCAAGGCGCTTCACAGTACCAACCATCCACCCATTCATACACACATTCATACACCGGTAGTGGTAGACTGCCATGCAAGGCGCTTTGGAGCAACTCGGGGTTGAGTGTCTTGCCCAGGGACACAACGAGGAATGCAGTGACCGGGGATCGAACCCGAGACCTTCCGGTCCTGAGCCGGCTGCCCTGCCTCTACACCATCTCAGCCCCCATTTAAAATGAGAAGAAATCTGATTAAAAACTCCATCTTGCTCTTAACAATTTCCAGCTACCAGGGAATCGCCTCGTTGGAGCTGAAATCACATTTTCGGTCACTCTTTAGCTGAATCTCTGAAAAACATCAAAGAAACGGGAACGTTGTGTCCTGGTGACAAGCTGCTGAGAACTAAAGGCTCCAGTTTTAAATCGTCCACGACGCGTCACATGCACTGAAACCATACGTCCAGTAAATTTAGGCTTGCAGCATGAAGACGCGTTCTCCTGACCATGACCTCTGACCCTGAGGTCGACAATCATAACAACCCTGAACTGGTTTCCTTTAAAGGTACTTGGACCTGGATAATAACAACAGTTGTTGTTCTTGGGCGATTGTCTGGTATGATCCTACAAGGACCCCCTGAGCTGTAACTTGTTTCCTGCGTGGAGTTTGGAGGCTCGATCAGTCTTCAAGGTCCTGGAGAGGCGGAGCGACCATCGGCTGTACTTCCTGACTCGATTCAGAAAGGGGAGGAGAATCTGCGGACATCAACACAGTTCTGGGTCTGGTTACGATATATAATCTGATGCAACTTGATAAAATATTGTTTCCTTGCTTGCAGTGTTAGTAAATCACTTAAGGACATCTCAGCCAAATCCCTAAAGACTTGATCAAATTGTTTGGACCTAATCTAAACTGTTGCGTGTTTCAAACTAAAGTTCTGTCCCATGAATTGTTTTATTTTAAATAAAAGATTTGATCCTTGCTGAACTAAGTTGAAGTGTTCATCCAACAACGACGTCTTCAAACTAGTTTTATCCAAATTATTCTTTATTTACTTTTGATGAAGTATTTTTGTAATAAAACTTAAAGGACAAGTTTGGTCTCCTCATTTGGGTGAATATTCATCTGTCCTGGTTCTGCTTCAGTTCTGATCAATAAAGGGTGAAGACATGAAGCTGCTGCTGGTCAGGAGCTGATCCGACTGGCTGCGTTAACAAGCACAAAACACCAAAATAAATGTAGCAGACCATCTCTCTCCATCCCTCATATGTACTGCAGGCTCCTTGTTACGCCTGAATGACTCCAAATCAGCCGAAGAAAACATTTAATATAAACATAACAACCTTCACACATCAAAAGAAGAAATCAGTTTTTTTCTTTTTACATTAACTGCAAGAATTGCATTTAGTCTAAAACACAGATTGTTTTTGAAGAATACTGACCAAAAGTAGCTAAAAGAAGCAGAACACTAGCTAAAACAGCAGGACATTAGCAAAAAGTCACAAGAAACGAAACAAGACAAAAGCTAAAAGAAGAAGAACACAGGCTAAAAAAGCAGAAAAACATCCAAATAAAACAGAACATTAGCTAAAAGTCACAAGAAACAAAGCAGTAGACAAAAGCTAAATAAAGCAGAACACAGGCTAAAAGAAGCAGAACAATAGCTAAAGAAAGAACACTAGCTAAAACAGCAGGACATTAGCAAAAAATACAAGAAAAAGAAGACAAAAGCTAAAAGAAGCAGAACACCTATAATTAAACAGCAGCTATAAGCTATAAAAGCCAAACAATAGCTAAAAATATCAAAAGAGAAGGCTAGTTCAAAGATAAAACTAGCAAAACCGTAGCTAAAAGTAAAAGTGGTAAAAGGCTGTTACATTACAGTATAGCGACAAACAAAGCTGAACAGTAGCTAAAAGGAGCAGAAAGGCAGCCTAAAGTAGCAACAGGCTAGCTACAGTCAAACTGAAAGTGCTGAGTCATCCTTTATAAAATCACTTTTTGTTGTAACGATGAGGAAATCAAAACAAAAATGACAAAGAGTCAGAAATGTTTTATAAAATGTTTGAGCTTTTTTTATGTGTCAGTGAATGAAACAAAAATCAACTTGTGAGTTTTTTTTATTTTTTATCTCGTGTTTTGTATCAGGAACTCGGGGTGTGGGTTCATCTTTGAAGGTTATTAATCAGTAAGCAGGTTTAATTAATTTACACAATGAGCAGTCTTGATTTAGAAAATGAAAATTATTTATTTAAGAGTCAAAAAAATGCAGCTTGACTTTGAAATGAAAAAGCATTTCTGCTATTTCATCTTAATTTTCAAAATTGACATTTCAAAATGAATTTTGGTCACTTTTTACTATGACATATTTGGAAAATTAAATGTTAAACGTCATTTTATTTGTCATTTTAATTAATTTACAAATTGAGCAGTCTCGAAGAAGAAAATGAAAATGCAGTTTGGATTATTCATTTTAATTTTTATTTCTTTTTTTTTTTTTTTTTTTTTTTTTTTTTCCATTTATAGATGGCCTCCCTTCACACCTTATAGCCATCCTCTCACTCCAATATGTATTTTTTTTTTTTTTATTTTTTTTATTTTATTTTTTTATTTTTTTTATTTTTTTTTTAATAGAGAGAAAGAAAGAAAAGAGAAAGTGAGACAACAAAACAACAATTGTCCACAGAAAGAGCACAAGGCAAACACACCAAACCTCCGTCCACAATCCTGCAAAGCACATGACAGAACACAACAACGAAACATACAAGCATAAAGACTGATAATATTCATGACCTTGCAATAGATTTCTATAAATACACATACCCATACCTACAAATATATATACAATATACATACATATATATTTATATTCATTTATATACCCATCTACATACATCTACTATACATCCCTGTATCCATTTGTGTGTGGTTGTGAGCATGCATAAGTGAATAAGGTTCCTCCAATAGAACATTTAGTAGCGACTGTGAAGCATCAGAGACCCGTCCCCCCAAAGCCCGAGACAGACGAAGGGGCGATCAAAGCCCAAGACCCCAGGAAGGACCCCGAGCCCAGAGTCCCCAGGACCACCCGAACAGGACGAGCCACTCGTCCACTCCCCAGATCCGACCAAGTGGAAGAACCGGACGAACCCCACCAGGGACCACACACAATGACCCCCCGGGGTCAACAGCGACAATACACAGGCCCCCGCCGGAGCCCGCTGCACCGACGTAGCCCCAGGGCCGGTCACCGAGGCTCGGGCACCGGGGACGCCCATCCCTCAGGTCCAGACCTGACAGGACCAGAGGACCCGAGCCCCACCAGGCAGCCACCAGGCCGAGCTGACAAACGCCCAAGCGCCCAGCCCCAGATAGTGAGGGCCCCAAGCACGCCCGTAGGCAGAGGAACACCCACCAGGGGGCCACGTGGCAGGAGCGCGACACTGGGTAGCCTCAGAAGTATCAGAGAGGGGGCAGTCCAAGTCCCAGCCTGACACTTAAACATTCATACACAGACACACCCTCATCCTCACCCTCAGTCACAGAAAGACAAACAATAACGACACGCTCCATTCATAATCCCGATGCACACTCTATACCCCCTAGGTCCAAGACATGTACCTGCTCCCTACATGGGGCAGCCCACATCCAAACCCAGGAGGTAGACCCATTCATTCTGGGGTGGAGAGCAGCAGACGTCCAAGATCCGGCACACCCCGCGCCCTGCCGACAGGACAGGACAGGACACCCGAGCCCAAGCAGCCCCAGAGGGAGCGCACTGCCAGCCCCGCCCACGGCGAACCCGCAGGCCCCGAACCCCCCCACACCCCAGCACAACCCCTGACGGCCCACCCCCAGAATGTCCGCAAGGCAACCAGGGGGGCAAGAGAAAAATAAATAAATAATATATAAATAAATACATAATAAATAAAATTGAAATTAACAAATCAAGACCCCGACACACACACCCCCGTCCCCAAATGTACTGTTGGTGAGTGTTGTTGTAAAGTGTATTTAAAAAGGAAAGAGAAGGAGCAAAGGCTGGCATTATACCAGTTTCCCCTCCACTCCAACTCTAACCCAGGCCCTAATTGTCTAGATGCATAATGTTGAGTGAGCATAGGCATGGGGGCGAGATTGATGTCATCCCGCCACCCATAGCCATAGTGCTCACTCCATTCCCTATATGTGACTTTTATGAAGATGTTTATGAATGAATGTCTAAAGTGTATATAAAATTGAGTCCCAGGTGCTCTTAACAACAGAGATGTAAAACCATTGCAGCACACCCGAGACCCAAATTCCCTACATGTATTAATTTAAGATGAAGAGGGCGGAGGTGCGTGTTGAGGGATGGGGAGAAAAATAACTGCAGGAACAGTGCTCCCACAGCGAGTCAGCTCCCCCGCTGACCCTGCTTACCCCCCAGCTCGCCAAGGTCCACCCAAGGAGCGAGGTAAAGGAAACACCTCTCCGACCGCCAGGACATTGAGCCAAGACCAGAGAGGGACACGGCCCCGAGGGCCGCCAACAGCAGAACCAACAGCCCACACCCACCAGGGCCGCCACGACCCCTGCGAACCGCAGTCAGCCCGCCGTCCAAGAGGACACAAAATCCCACATGGACGACACGGCCAAGAGCGCCCGCCCAACCGTCGACAGAGCCAGGAAGCACCAAGAACAGGCCCCAACCGGGGCCCGCACACCGGCCAAGTATAGTCCAAGACCATCATCCAGGACATCCACTTAATCCCCACCCCAGAAGAAATACTATACCCACCCTTCATATTAACAACTTTCAAAACACATAACACATTAGACACCCAGGCTGGGTTTGCCCGCTCCCTCCCATTGGCCACCAGTCACGCCCCCAGACACCCACCCCCCAGCATATGAACCCCAACCCACCAGCGAGCCGAGAGCCCCCGGCCAGAGCCGGGCACCAGAGCGCCAGCCAGCCCATAGCCCGGCGACCCGCCCGCCAGAGCCCAAGACCCCCGACCCCCACCAGGCCCAAGCCCGGGGACGACACGCCCCCAGAGTCCCAAGCCCCCGGCACCCACCCCGAAACCACCCCAGCACAGCCGGGTCACCGACCGGCGACCCATGACCGCCGCCACCGACCACCCGAGGGCCCGCATGCCGCCCCTAGCAGATATCCCCCAGAACCCCCCCGGTCCTCCCCAGGTCGAAGACAAGGTCCTCCCCGCCCAAGCAGCCCCAACCCCCCGGCGCCCCAAACCCCAACCTCCCCCCCTCCAGTCCCAATGCCCCACAAGGCCACATCCCAGACCCCCCACCCTCACTACGTAACGGAGCCGATCAAAGAATGCCAAATAGATTGATCCAATGTGTCGGCAGATGCTGTTTCAAGACTAATATGATCTAACAGAAGATTTTTATACTGATTAATGCTAAGATTATTTTTATTTTTCCAATTTACGAGTATGGTTTTCTTTGCGATGCATAAGGCAGTGAAAAGCATATAGGATGTATTTTTTTCTAGTATAACATCTTCAAAGATACCCAATAAGCAAACAGATGGAGAGAGTGGGATATTAAATTTCAAACATTTAGACAAGTCTTCACATACCTGTACCCAGAACCTCTGAACGGGTGGACAGAACCAGAGCGCGTGAATATACAGTATTTTCTGGTGTATAGGTCGCACCTGTGTATAGGTCGCACCATCCAATTATCACCAATAGATTGGAAAAATCCCTAGATAGGTCGCACTGGTGTATAGGTCGCACCTACGTTTAGCTCTGCTGCAAATGTCTGCCACAGGAGCGCACAGCAAGGCTTTTAAGAAGATTAACACTTAAAAAGAATTATTTGTTTGATAAAAATTATAGCAAATACATGTCTGAGCTGAATTTTTCCTAATAAATGCACGTAATTGTGAAATGAGCTGGATTTAAAAATTTGAATTAAAAATTTGTTTTGCCGAAAGTGATAACAAGCCATATATAGGTCGCACCTGTGTATAGGTCGCAGGCCTTGAAAAAACCATAAAAAGGTGCGACCTATACACCGGAAAATACGGTAATCATCAGGTGAATTACTTATGCACTGTGAGCACTTGTTAGATGGTATAAAGCCCATCTTAAACATTCGCTCCCCTGTATAATGTACTCTATAGAGAACCTTATATTGTATTAATTGTAAATTGGAGATTCTAGTCAATTTAAAAGTATTTGAACATACTTGAGACCAAATTTTTTGTTCAAAGTTGATTGATAAATCTGACTCCCATTTTTCAACAGGTAGTGCTATCGAGTCATCGATTCTAGACAATTTTTTGTATATTTTAGATAATAATTTGGGTGGTTGAAAATTAATAAACTCTAACACACATGTTGGTGTTTCCAACAATGTTTTATTAAGCTTAAATTTCTTTTTTACAATTGACTTAATTTGTTGGTATTGTAGGAAATATTTATTATCAATGTCATATTGTATTATTAATTTATTAAATGGAATAAAGTCTATACCCTCAAATATGTGTTCCAGACATTCAATACCTTTCATTCTCCAACCTGGGAAATTTAACATATTATTTTCTTGTTGAATGTCAGGATTGTTCCAGAGAGGTGTATGTCTACATGGGAGTAGTGAAGACTTTGTCATTTTCAGATACTCCCACCATGCTGTCAGAGATGAGCTAATATTGATGCTCTTAAAGCAGACATGTCTTTTTAAATCTGTACTGATAAATGGTAGATCTGAAATCCTAATATTATTACATAAAGTTTGTTCTATATCTATCCAAGTTTCATCTAGTGCATTCGGTTTTAACCACTTTGATATATATTGTAACCTGTTTGCTAAATAGTAGTAATAAAAGTTTGGAAGTTCTAATCCTCCGGTATCTTTAGATTTTTGTAATGTTTTTAAACTAATACGCGGAGTTTTATTGTTCCAAAGGAATTTAGATATAGAAGAGTCCAGGGACTTAAACCATTCATTTGAAGGTTTATTTGGAATCATTGAGAATAAATAATTTATTCTCGGCAGCACCATCATTTTTACTGAGGCAACTCTTCCCATAAGTGATATGGGTAGAGATCTCCATCTAGTAAGATCGTCTTCAATTTTCTTTAATAGTGGGATATGATTTAATTTTATTAAATCCTCCAATTTAGGAGAGATATTAACACCTAAATATTTAATATTACCTGATTGTAGTCTTTCATTAAGAGAATTATTAAACACACAATTTATCGGAAGCACTGTAGATTTTGTCCAGTTTATAGAATAATCAGAAACTTTTGAAAATGAGTTTATTAACTTGATAACATTGGATATTGAGTTTCCTGAGTTCTCAAGAAAAAGCAAAACATCGTCAGCATAAAGACTCATTTTATGTTCTATGTTTCTACCCTTTATGCCTTTAATATCAACACTTTGCCTTATTGCTGCTGCTAACGGTTCAATAAAAATAGCAAATAATGCTGGTGAAAGTGGACAACCTTGCCTGGTGCCCCTCTGTAAACAGAAGCTTGAAGATAATTGATTATTTGTCCTGACACACGCTGTTGGTGAACTATATAATATTTTTAACCAGTTAATGAAGTAATCCCCAAATCCAAATTTATTTAAGGTAGCAAATAAGAAATTCCAATTTACTCTATCGAATGCTTTTTCAGCATCTAAAGAAAAAATAGCTGTTTCAATATTTTTAAAATACGAATACTCTATTACATTATATAATCTTCGTGTATTTGTGTCTGAGTGTCTTCCTTTTATGAATCCGGTTTGGTCTGGATGTATAATAACAGGAGTTATCTTCTCTAGTCTTTTAGATAAGACTTTACAAATTATTTTAACATCTACATTAATAAGAGAGATTGGGCGGAAAATTAAATGTTAAACGTCATTTTATTTGTCATTTTAATTAATTTACAAATTGAGCAGTCTCGAAGAAGAAAATGAAAATGCAGTTTGGATTATTCATTTTTAATTTTATTTCTGAGTCAAAACATGCAGCTTTATTTGGAAACTAAAAAGCATTTCTATTAATCCATTTTAATTTGAAATATGCGACATAATAGCTTCCATGGTTCCGCAGGTGAAGCTGTTGGTGCTGAAGGGACAGCGCCCCGGAATGGGTGGGTACTGTGAGGAGCTCTCCGTGGTTCTGATCGCTCGCGCCTCAGAGAACGTCCCCGGTGACTCGGTGAGACGTTCAGGGACCCACAGAGCAGCTCGGACCCTTCCAGTCAGGGAATCCAGGAAATATCCGCCTCCCTCGGCTTGTTGGGTGAGAGAGAGCCGGGTCTCCCCCCACAGGGTGGGTGAGGGGGGTGTAGGCGGATCAGTTCTGTCGTGGGGGGGTACTCCTCTCTTTTGTCACCTCCTGCTCTGCTCCTGCAACAACAAGAGGCATGTCGACCTCCGGCGCAGCGCCTCCTTTCCTCCACAGCCTCGCGGGCTCCGACAGCCCCTCCAGGCCCAGGCAGAAATTCTGCGGCGTGTTCTGCCCCGTGGACGGATCCACGCACGGGAAGACGCTGGACTTTGCGCTGCCGGCGCGCGCAGGAGTCACCACGCAGCCGAGGAAGGTGGAGATCCGGGAGAGCTCCGGCAAGGAGGCGCTCCAGAACCTGGACGACAAGAACCAGGTATTTTCACTGTTTCACCTCCTCCTCCCACAAACCACCTCCTTTCTTCTTCTTCTCCTTTGTCTGCGCTTAAATCCCTGCCCACACTTTTTATTTTTGAAGTCCAGTCTAAAACTGCACTCTTCTGAGTTCTTTCCTCTCGGATCGCCCAGACAACTGGATCGCACTACATTTCCCACAAAGCACCGCGTTGCGTCTGTAAAAAGAGGGCCCATCATGCAGAGGAGCCAGAGGGAGTGGTCCTGCTGGACTCTTTCTGACTGTTGAGGGTGAAACAAACTCCTGCAGGGCTCCTGGATGAAAACATGGGTCTAGAACCCGGAACACGATGGAGTCCGGTTCTTAAACTTCATTTTAGTTTTGAGGCTTCAGGTTCTGGAGGGTGTGGGTCTGCAGGTTCTGGAGGGTGTGGGTCTGCATGTTCTGGAGGGTGTGGGTCTGCAGGTTCTGGAGGGTGTGGGTCTGCAGGTTCTGGAGGGTGTGGGTCTGCAGGTTCTGGGGGGTGTGGGTCTGCAGGTTCTGGGGGGTGTGGGTCTGCAGGTTCTGGAGGGTGTGGGTCTGCAGGTTCTGGAGGGTGTGGGTCTGCATGACTTGCAGGAACTCATCTTCAGCTGGAGTTAAATATTCACCACCAGAAACTTTGATTGTCTGAATGTTCATGAGGCATTCACTGTATTTCAACAAGTCATAAATCAAAACATTCAGCTCTTTCAGGACAATCTATGACTTTTGGTATTGATGCAACTTTAGCTTTTTGAAACATTTAGCCTTTTCTGCCTCTTTTTTCTCATAGAAAATGGATTGAGCTCATTTGACCTCTTTCAAATCTTTCGATCTGTTTACAACCTTTTACTGCTCCTTTCACTTTGTTCTGCTTCAGCTTCTTGCAGCTTCCTTCTGCAAATTTAAATATTTTTTCAGCTACTTTCAGCTGTTTTGTGCTCCTTTCACTCTGTCTCCTAACATTTTTGCGTTTCTTCTAACTTCTTTCTGATAATTTCAGCTTGTTTTGCTGCTTCTGTAAGTTTCAGCATTTTATATTATTTCAGCTAGTTTTTATATTAATTTTAGGTTTTTCATTTTACTCCACATTTTGAACTAATTTTAACTTTTTTCAGCCTGATTCAGCAAAAATTGCTGTTTCCACTTCCTTCTGGTAATTTGAGCTTCTTTCTGCCTTTTCAGATACTTTTCAGCTATTTGATGCTAATTTCAGCCCCTTTCTTTTGCTAATTTTCTCATTTTTGTGCTCATATTTAAACCCAATTCAGCAAATATGTGTAATTTCTCAAACACGTTCTTTCTGCTTTCTTCTGCTAATTAAGGCTTGTTCTTCCTTTTCAGCTACTTTTCAGCATACTTCAACTTTTCAGCATTTTTTTGGCTAATTTCAGCAAGTTCTTCAGCAATAAGAATGCACACTGTATTTTTCCAGGAAATGCAGTTTCTCTAGTTTTTTATTTCATTAAAGCTGCAGGCTGCAGGTAAAAGCACTGAGTCACGTTACATATTGATGATCAAAACCGTACATGTGCTTCTCATATTTAAATACGTATTGTGATATAAAAGTTATATTTATATTTACTCGTTATACGCAGGGTTGCAGTGGGGAAAGATACTTCAGAGAATAAATTATACAGTAAATAACATTTAAATAAACTATTTTAGCTGGGGGGTTTTTATGTCAAAGGTTTGGCACACCTGGAAAGAAGAATATATTTTTAAACAAGACTCAACTACATGCACCAAGCTTAATTTACAGCCAATTTTGTGTGGTACCATACATATTTTGTTAACAGACAGGAGCAGAAACATTTTGTCATTATTCACCATTTGGTGGCATCAAATAAAACTTGTAGAGGGGAGAATTATAATAATACACATAATCCATCCATTTTCTTCCGCTTATCCGGGGTCGGGTCGCGGGGGTAGCAGCCTAAGTAGGGAGGCCCAGACTTCCCTCTCCCCAGCCACTTGGAGCAGCTCCTCTGGGGGAATCCCAAGGCGTTCCCAGGCCAGCCGAGAAACATAGTCCCTCCAGCGCGTCCTGGGTCTTCCTCTGGGTCTCCTCCCGGTGGGACATGCCCGGAACACCTCACCAGGGAGGCGTCCAGGAGGCATCCTAACCAGATGCCCGAGCCACCTCAACTGGCTCCTCTCGATGTGGAGAAGCAGCGGCTCTACTCCGAGTCCCTCCCGGATGACTGAGCTTCTCACCCTATCTCTAAGGGAGAGTCCAGCCACCCTGCGGAGAAAACTCATTTCAGCCGCTTGTATCCGAGATCTCGTTCTTTCGGTCATAACCCAAAGCTCATGACCATAGATGAGGGTGGGAACGTAGATCGATCGGTAAATTGAGAGCTTTGCCTTTTGACTCAGCTCTCTCTTCACCACGACAGACCGGTACAGCGCCCGCTTCACTGCGGACGCTGCACCTATCCGCCTATCGATCTCACGCTCCAGTTTTCCCTCATTCGTGAACAAGATCCCGAGATACTTAAACTCCTCCACTTGGGGCAGGACCTCCTCCCCGACCCGGAGAGGGCACGCTACCCTTTTCCGGCTCAAGACCATGGCCTCGGATTTGGAGGAACTGATCCTCATCCCGGCCGCATCACACTCGGCTGCAAACCGCTCCAGTGAAAGCTGTAGATCACGAGCTGATGAAGCCAATAGGACCACATCATCTGCAAAAAACAGAGAAGCGATTCTAAGGCCACCAAAACGGATCCTCTCAACACCTTGGCTGCGCCTAGAAATTCTGTCCATAAAAGTTATGAACAGAATCGGTGACAAAGGGCAACCTTGGCGGAGTCCAACTCTCACCGGAAACGAGCCTGACTTACTGCCGGCAATGCGGACCAAGCTCTGACACCGGTCGTACAGGGACCTAACAGCCCATATCAATGGGCCTGGTACCCCATACTCCCGGAGTACCCCCCACAGAACCCCCCGAGGGACGCGGTCGAATGCCTTCTCCAAGTCCACAAAGCACATGTAAACTGGTTGGGCAAACTCCCACGCACCCTCCAGGACCCTGTTGAGGGTGTAGAGCTGGTCCAGTGTTCCACGACCAGGACGAAAACCACACTGCTCCTCCTGAATCCGAGGTTCGACTATCCGACGGACCCTCCTCTCCAGAACCCCTGAATAGACCTTACCAGGGAGGCTTAAGAGTGTGATCCCCCTATAGTTGGAACACACCCTACGGTCCCCCTTTTTGAATAGGGGAACCACCACCCCAGTCTGCCAATCCAAGGGAACTGCCCCCGATGTCCACGCGATATTGCAGAGTCGCGTAAGCCAACACAACCCCACAACATCCAGAGCCCTAAGGAACTCCGGACGAATCTCATCCACCCCCGGAGCCTTGCCACCGCGGAGCTTTTTAACCACCTCGGCGACCTCAGCACCAGAGATTGGAGAGCCCGACCCAAAGTCCCCAGGCTCCGCTTCCTCAGTGGAAGACGTGCCAGTAGGATTGAGGAGGTCTTCGAAGTATTCCGCCCACCGACTCACAACATCCCGAGTTGAGGTCAACAGCACGCCATCCCCACCATAAATGGTGTTGGTCGCGTACCGCTTTCCCCCCCTGAGACGCCGGATGGTGGACCAGAATCGCCTCGAAGCCGTACGGAAGTCATTCTCCATGGCCTCTCCGAACTCCTCCCACGCCCGAGTTTTTGCCTCAGCAACCACCCGAGCCGCATGCCGCTTGGACTGCCGGTACCTATCAGCTGCTTCCGGGGTCCCACAGGCCAAAAAGGCCCAATAGGACTCCTTCTTCAGCCTGACAGCATCCCTCACTGCCGGTGTCCACCACCGGGTTCGAGGGTTGCCACCACGACAGGCACCAACAACCTTGCGGCCACAGCTCTGATAAGCTGCCTCGACAATAGAGGCGCGGAACACGGCCCACTCGGACTCCATGTCCCCCGCCTCCCTCGGAACGTGTTCAAAGCTCTCCCGGAGGTGGGAGTTAAAGCTCCGTCTTACGGGAGACTCTGCCAGACGTTCCCAGCAGACCCTCACAATACGTTTGGGTCTGCCAGGTCTGACCGGCATCCTCCCCCACCATCGGAGCCAACTCACCACCAGGTAGTGGTCAGTTGACAGCTCCGCCCCTCTCTTCACCCGAGTGTCCAAGACATGCGGCCGCAGATCAGATGAGACGACAACAAAGTCGATCATCGAACTGCGACCTAGGGTGTCCTGGTGCCAAGAGCACATATGGACACCCTTATGCCTGAACATGGTGTTCGTTATGGACAATCCATGACGAGCACAGAAGTCCAACAACAGAACACCACTCTGGTTCAGATCAGGGGGGCCGTTCCTCCCAACCACACCCCTCCAGGTCTCACTGTCATTGCCCACGTGAGCGTTGAAGTCCCCCAGCAGAACAAGGGAGTCCCCAGGAGGCGCACTCTCCAATACCCCCTCCAAGGACTCCAAAAAGGGTGGGTAATCTGCGCTGCCGTTTGGCGCATAGGCACAAACAACAGTCAGAGCCCGTCCCCCCACACGTAGGCGAAGGGAGGCTACCCTCTCGTTCACCGGGGTGAACCCCAACGTACAGGCACCAAGATGGGGGGCAACCAGTATGCCCACTCCTGCTCGGCGCCTCTCACCAGGGGCAACTCCAGAGTGGAAGAGTGTCCAACCCCTCTCAAGGAAACTGGTTCCAGAGCCAGAGCCATGCGTTGAGGTGAGTCCGACTATTTCTAGTCGGAACCTCTCAACCTCACACACTAGCTCAGGCTCCTTCCCCACCAGAGAGGTGACATTCCATGTCCCAATGGCCAGCTTCTGTAGCCGAGGATCAGACCGCCAGGGTCCCCGCCCTCGGCCACCACCCATCTCACATTGCATTGGGGTTGTCCTCCAGACAAACGCTTGTTGTCGTATACACATAATGATTTATATAAATATTTCTAAAGTTTTTACATTTTTACTTTAGTTACGTAAAAATAATTTAAAAAAATGAGTTTTTCTTGCTCGTATGGATCTTTGTCCATATTTGTTTTACATCAAATCAACTTCAGGTAGTAAATCTCTCGACTCCAGGAGCTGGAGGCCGGTGGCACAAAACAACTTTTTGTTTCTGAGAACCAGCCACCTCGGCGGCACGGTGGTGCAGTGGTTAGAGTTGTCGCCACACGTGGCCTCCTGGCCCGCGGCCTTTCAGGGTGGTGTCGACATGTTGCAGACGTGGGGTTCTTCCAGACAAACGCTTGTTGTCGTTTAGTGAGTGAGTGGACGGTTTGTCTCTGATGTGTCCTGTGATGGACGTTTGACCTGTCCAAGGTGTCCCCGCCTCTCGCACCAGCTCCCCCACGTCCTGGAAGTGGGAGAAGATTTTATGTTTATGTTTATTAAATTTGTTCTTTTTTTTTTTTTTTTTTTTACAAAAGAAACACAATACAAGATAATCCCATAAATGATAACTTTTTCTGGTGTAGAATAATAAGTGGGCAGTAACCAACTAGTTCCTGGATTTGGTGATTCATTACGTCTTTGTTCGCAAATTACGTTGCCATGGTAACTCGAAATGCCAATAAAAATAATAGCACACATCAGGGGGCCGAGCCGGTCGTTTTGATATAACTTTTGTGGGGTAGACATTGTGGTTCGGGCCGCATTAACGCTCAACGAAATGTAGACACACGTTCGAGCAGGATAACAATAGGTGGCTTCCATGCATTTACATGCAATGGCAGCCCCAATGAAAGGTAGCAGAAAGAAGAATAAATCTTATTATATCTGCCCCTTTTTTCAAACAATCAGATTAAACAATAATAATCTTCCACCAACAATACAATGTACAATGTGATACAATACAATACAATGTGATAATGTGATACAATACAATACGATGTTAGGCTGATTGGTGACTCTAAATTGACCCTAGGTGTGAGTGTGAGAGTGGATGGTTGTTTGGTGTGAGTGAGACAGGTCCCTCTTGTAAATGAGTCCCCGTGACTCAACGAGGCTAGCCTGTATAAATA
>JBBPBX010019203.1:24746-44698 GCA_038048925.1 Garcialebias charrua
ACAAAAGACTAGCTACAGTAAATGCTACATGTACTACAAAGTTATAGTCAAAAGCTAAAAGAATAAACAGGCTAAGCAAAGGAAGCAAAACACCAGCTAAAGGTAGAAAAGAGCTAGCTAAAAGTTAAAAGGACTTAAATACTTGCTAAAAGCTAAATGTGACAAAGGGCTAGTTAAAAGTTGAAAGATGCTTAATAGTAGCTAGAAGCTAAAAGCAACAAAACGTTTGATAAAAGCAGCTAATGAATGATAGCTTGGTCATCCTGTGTGCAAGCTGCTGGTTTGTTCAACTAAATAAAATATGTGAACTTTAACTAACTAACTAATTACAAGAATCAACTAATTAAAAACAACAATTACCAACTTATAACTGACCGACTAACTGTTGACAACAAACTATCAACTAACTAACTAATAAACTAATAATTAACAACTAACAGTTAATTAACAACTAACAATTAACTGTACTCGTCAACTCCTCCCACGCAGGCAGCCACAGCCAAAGTGATTCAAGGCCTGGGAGGAGTCAACGAGGGACAGGACGGCCCCCAGAAACCATCTTGAATCCAGCAAACTGGTTGGTCCACTTAAGGTGTTTACTGCTTGGTGGGGAAACAGTTTGTTGGAACTCTTCTGACCGATGATGCCCTCTCGATGGAGGGTGAAATATTTCTAAAAAAAAAATAAACTGTCCAGATGACCCGACTGAGAATTATTGGATTTGGTACCTGGATGATTGAGCATGAACTCTGTTAACTAACAATTAACAACTAATTAAGATAATAAACTAATTAAAAACAACTATTGACAACTTGTAAAAAACTGACTAACTGTTAGCTACAAAATACTAACTAACTAACTAACCAACTAACTAACCAACTAACTAACTAACTAATTAAGATATTAGTTAATCAACTAATTAAAAACAACTATTAACAACTTATAACTAACTGACTAGCTGTTAACGACAAATTATAAACTAACAAACTAACTAACTATTAACAACTAACTACTTAAAATAATAAACTGATTAAAAACAACTATTGACAATTTATAACGAAGTGACTAACTGTTAGCTACGAATTACTAACTAACTAACTAACTAACTAACTAACTAACTAACTAACTAACTAACTAACTAACTAACAAATAATGAATAACTAACATCTAACATATAATTATCAATTAACAACTAACTAACCAATTAAAATGTATCAACTAATTAAAAATAACTATTGACAACTTATAACTAGCTAACTGACTAACTATTAGCTACAAATTACTAACTAACTAACTAACTAATTAAGATAATCAACTAATTAAAAACAACTTAACAACTTATAACTAACTGACTAACTGTTAACGACAAATTATAAACTAACAAACTAACTAACTTCGAACAACTAACTACTTAAAATAATAAACTAATTAAAAAAACTATTGACAACTTATAACAAACTGACTAACTGTTAGCTACAAATTACTAACTAACTAACTAACTAACTAACTAACTAACTAACTAACTAACTAACTAACTAACTAACTAACTAATCAACTAATTAAAAACAACTATTAACAACTTATAACTAACTTACTAGCTGTTAACGACAAATTATAAACTAACAAACTAACTAACTATTAACAACTAACTACTTAAAATAATAAACTGATTAAAGATAACTATTGACAACTTATAACGAAGTGACTAACTGTTAGCTACAAATTACTAACTAACTAATTAACTAACTAACTAACAAATAATGAATAACTAACATCTAACATATAATTATCAATTAACAACTAACTAACCAATTAAAATGTATAAACTAATTAAAAATAACTATTGACGTCTTATAACTAGCTAAATGACTAACTGTTAGCAACAAATTATTAACTAACTAACTAATAATGAATAACTAACATATAAATAAGAAGAATCAAGAATCAAGAATCAAGAAGGTTTATTAACATTGCATCAATTTTCACCAATTACAACGTAAATATGTAGTTGCAGCATCCAGAAGAGAGAATGAGTGCAAAAGCTGCAGCAAAACAAAGCACATAACATGTTTTATCAACACACGATATGTTTTATCAACACACGACATGTTTATTCAACACATGATATGCTCTTAGCGCGGCCAGGCCCAATCTGTCCCCAGATGAAGGTCAAAAGCAGGAAAAACAGGCAGAAACACTGGGATTCACAGCATTGATATTAAAAAAAGATGAATCACATTTTGTCTTCAAGACACCGCGTGATTCAGTAAAAACCATATCAGAGCACATTTAGTTACAATAACAAAGGAAATACGGCAGGCAAGGAGATTGGGTCTATGATTAATTTCAGACAAGCACAAAGTTCAGCAGATGTGCAGCTGGGTGTTATCTGAAGCTTCACAGAAATCTCTGGGGAGGGGGAGGGGGGGGGCTCTTCAGCTCCTCACTCTGGGAGAATGGATTCCCACAGCCCGCTTTTCAAGGACATGTGCAGAAGCCAGATAATGTTCTTGTTTGTTATCCAAATAGACCACAGTGTTCTTTTCCACTGCCGCCTCCAAGTCTGTGGGTGCTGTTTCATGGCCGAAAGAAATCCAAATATGTGGTTCTGCTCTGCCCCGCTTCATGAACTTCCACCTGTCCCTTGATCGATCCGGGGTGGCTGCAAACAAGTCCCAAAACGGACAGCAGGTGCACGGTGGTCCACCACTGCACCAATCGTGCGATTGAGCTCATACAGCAGCTGGGATGAGGAGCTCACGGCCCGGTTCAGAGAATTTTGCTGATCAGGCAGTGCCGACAGCGCTCTGATAGCCGCCGAAGCCTCCCTCAGCTTCCGATAACAAACAACTCCGGTTACGCCAAAAAACAGAGCAGTTGCTACCAATAATCCAATAATCCACAAATCCTCCACGTCCTCCACACTCAGAACGGACAGACACATGGGCTGCCACTGACCCCACGAGTCCAGCACGTATCCAGCCGCGTGTGTGTCGGAGGGACAGACAGCTTCTCCTGGCACGGTCCGCTTCGTGGAAAAAATCTTATCCATTGAAGAAACAGCCCAATTGATTAATTCCATATTGGTTCGAGTGAGCGCTGAAGGGTCGCAGACGAGACGAAAAGCAAGCAGGGAGTAGGAAAAACTTAGGGAGGGAAGAGCAGAAAGATATGCGACCTGCCTTGCCGAGTGCCGGAAGAAGAATATAAGAAGAAAATAACAACTAACAATCAACAACTAACTAACCAATTAAAATGTATCAACTAATTAAAAATAACTATTGACAACTTAAACTAGCTAACTGACTAACTATTAGCTACAAATTAATAACTAACTAACTTATAATGAATAACTAACATATAATTAACAACTAACAATCAACAACTAACTAACCAATTAAAATGTATCAACTAATTAAAAATAACTATTGACAACTTATAACTAGCTAACTGACTAACTATTAGCTACAAATTACTAACTAACTAACTAATTAAGATAATCAACTAATTAAAAACAACTATTAACAATTTATAACTAACTGACTTGCTGTTAATGACAAATTATAAACTAACTATTAACAACTAACTAATTAAAATAAGAAACTAATTAAAAACAACTATTGACAACTTATAACAAACTGACTAACTGTTAGCTACAAATTACGAAATACTAACTAACAAACTAACTAACTAGTAATGAATAACTAACATATAATTATCAATTAACACCTAACTAACCAATTAAAATGTATCAACTAATTAAAAATAACTATTGACGACTTATAACTAGCTAAATGACTAACTGTTAGCAACAAATTATTAACTAACTAACTAATAATGAATAACTAACATATAATTAACAACTAACAATCAACAACTAACTAACCAATTAAAATGTATCAACTAATTAAAAATAACTATTGACAACTTATAACTAGCTAAATGACTAACTGTTAGCAACAAATTACTAACTAACTAACTAATAATGAATAACTAACATATAATTAACAACTAACAATTAACAACTAACCAATTAAAATGTATCAACTAATTAAAAACAACTATTAACAACTTATAACTAACTTACTAGCTGTTAACGACAAATTATAAACTAACTAACTAACTAACTATTAACAACTAACTACTTAAAAATAATAAACTGATTAAAAACAACTATTGACAACTTATAACGAAGTGACTAACTGTTAGCTACAAATTACTAACTAACTAACTAACTAACTAACTAACTAACAAATAATGAATAACTAACATCTAACATATAATTATCAATTAACAACTAACTAACCAATTAAAATGTATAAACTAATTAAAAATAACTATTGACGTCTTATAACTAGCTAAATGACTAACTGTTAGCAACAAATTATTAACTAACTAACTAATAATAATGAATAACTAACATATAATTAACAACTAACAATCAACAACTAACTAACCAATTAAAATGTATCAACTAATTAAAAATAACTATTGACAACTTATAACTAGCTAACTGACTAACTATTAGCTACAAATTATTAACTGACTAACTAATAATGAATAACTAACATATAATTAACTACTAACAATTAACAACTAACCAATTAAAATGTATCAACTATTTAAAAATAACTATTGACAACTTATAACTAGCTAACTGACTAACTATTAGCTACAAATTACTAACTAACTAACTAATTAAGATAATCAACGAATTAAAAACAACTATTAACAACTTATAACTAACTGACTTGCTGTTAATGACAAATTATAAACTAACTAACTATTAACAACTAACTAATTAAAATAAGAAACTAATTAAAAACAACTATTGACAACTTATAACAAACTGACTAACTGTTAGCTACAAATTACGAAATACTAACTAACTAACTAACTAATAATGAATAACTAACATAAAATTATCAATTAACACCTAACTAACCAATTAAAATGTATCAACTAATTAAAATAACTATTGACGATTTATAACTAGCTAAATGACTAACTGTTAGCAACAAATTACTAACTAACTAACTAATAATGAATAACTAACATATAATTAACAACTAACAATTAACAACTAACCAATTAAAATGTATCAACTAATTAAAAATAACTATCGACAACTTATAACTAGCTTACTGACTAACTGTTAGCAACAAATTACTACCAGTAACTAACTGACTAATAATGAATAACTAACATATAATTAACAACTAACTAACCAATTAAAATGTATCAACTAATATAACTAACTAACTACAAATAACTAATTATTAAAATATAATATATATTATTATAAATGAATAAATTAAATAAATGAATAAAAATAAACAAATAAAAAAGAATTAAGCAATATTTTATGATAATAAATAAATATATAGTTACAGAAATAAATACATTTTTGTTTAAAATGAATACATTTATAAAATGTGTTTGTTAAATATACTTTTAAATATTTATATATATTTTTTATTTCAGCCTATAGGATTCAGCCTAAGATCTGTCTCTTTAAAAACAATAAACACTGTGACATTAGGTGTTTTTTTTTTTTTGCTAAGTGCAAGTTAAAACAGATTTTTGCATTTTTTTGTTTACCTCACAAACAACAAACAATACAAGGAAATTGAGCTAAAACACATAGATCTTAAAAAATTACAAAGTAAATTCAACCTCTTCCCAACTTTTATTTCCAAGCACCGAGTTCTGACGCTCCAAACGATGAAAGACAGATATTATATTTAGATATTATATATTTACAGCAACAAGAAAAAACTGAAGAAAAAAAGTTATTCTGGGAAAGTGAAAGAGATTAAAAATAACCAGATGTTATTCTGGATTAGGCATTCTGTGTTGAATCCTCAGAGGGATCATCAGGCGACACTCGACGTCTTTAAACAACAACTCCCCTTAACGATGATCTGTGAACAAAGATCCCTCATAGAGATGACTCTCATCTACTACCACGCAGCATCTGTAGCAGTAACTGATTCAGAGTCATCTCTGTGCCTGATACAATCGATGAGCTGTGGCGGCCATCTTTACTCAGGTTAACTCCTAAATGTAATCAGTTGTAGACGCCCATTAATTGATTCGTTTCTAAGAGTTTCATTAAAATCTGCCTTGTAGTTCTTGAGGTATTTTGCTAACACAGTCACATGCCTGTTGCTTACCTACCTTTTATGGTGGTGGGCTATTAATAAATTATTTTCAGAGGTAATTTAAACTAGAGAAATAGTATTTCCTGTGAAATTGTGTGAATGCTTATTGCAAAATAACTTGCTGAAAAACAGCTGAAGTTAGCAAAAAAAAAAAAACGTGCTGAAATAGAACAACAAGCCTAAATTAGCACCTTTCGCAGAAGCCCCGCCCCCTTAGTTACTGTTGCTACGCCCGTCAAGCTTTCTGTAGCCGGTGAGTGTTAGCGCGTCATGACGGGGATAGCTTGTATACCAGTGCGTGTTAGTGACTCATTTTGGAGCAATACCAGCGCAATATAATTATGTATAATTACACTCTATATAATATGTATAATTACACTCTGAAAGCAGGAGAAATATACATTGAGTGGTTTTAGGAGATATGAATGACTTTAGATGGAAGAAAAAACGATGCTAATTTTATGCTAGCGCGACCTTGTTGCATGTCTTCAAAAATTAATAAAAAATCGAATTTAATCTCAAATGTGCTATACAGGCAATCGTTTAGTAGAAAAGCTAGTATTACTTCTAGAGCAGGACAGTCACAATGAATGTTTGTCTTACCTTTGAGCATACATACGAATGCTTGTTTATCTTCGAGACATTAAGCTGGGAGTGAGGCCTTCCACACTGTTTTATCCATTGTTGACACCGTTCCAGTTGTGTTTTCGGCTTTGGGAAGGGAAAAAACAAGACTCCACCAGACAAACTCTTGGGATACCTGCTGTCTGATTTACACAATCCATAGGCGCATCGCTTCACCATCTTGTAGAATGTCGGACCTAGCTTACATAGCCGGAGATGCTAGTGACGTGTGATTGGACAATGGCCGGTTGGGGGCGGGGTTTTGCGAAAGGTCAAGCAAAAACGACAACAAAACTTAGGAAGTTAGCTAAAAAAGGTTGAAATTAGCAACAAGAAATGGCTGAAAATTAGCTGAATGGTAGAAAGAAGCTTAAACTACTAGAAGAAAGTAGACAGAGCTGAGCTGAAAAGGCTAAAATTAGCATAAACAAATAGTTGCTGACATTGCAGTAAAAGCTGAAACTAGCATAATTAAGCAGCAAAGAGTATAACAAGCTGAAATTATCAGAAGGAAGTTATTTAGGCTGAAAGTAGCAGAAATTACCACAAAAACTTGAATTTATCTGAAAACGTCTGAAATTAGCTAGAAAATACTAAAAAGGTAGCTGAAAAAATAGAACAAGCTTAAATTAGCAGAAGAAAACATAAAGAACACGTTTGCCTAATTAGACTGAAAGAAGCAGAAATGAGTACAAAAATGTGGAAATTATATGAAAAAAGCTGAAATTAGCCAAAAAAAACTGCTGAAAAGTAGCTAAAAAGGCAGAAAGAAGCTAAAATTACCAGGAGGAAGTGGAGAGAGCATATTATTTGCCGAATTAGGCTGAAGTTTTTTTAATGATTGCAAAAAAATGTGGAATTAGCTAAAAAGCTAAAATTAGCATAAAACAGCTAAATAGTAGCTGAAGTAAGAGAAAAATCTGAAACTTGTAGAAAAAAGATGAAAGCAGCATAACAAGCTGAAATTAGCTGAAAGAAATTAGAAGTACAAAAATGTTGTAGTTAGCAGATATAATCTAAAAGGAGTGAAAACAGCTGAAAAACAACTGAAATTAGCTGAAAGTAGCTGATTTTTTTATTTGCACAAGGAAGCTGAAATAAGCTAAAGCAGAACAAAATGTGAAAGGAGCAGTAAACGGTTGTAAACAGATCTGAAGGATGTAAAATGAGCTCAATTCATTTTCTATGAGAAAAATGGCAGAAAAAGCCAAATATTTCAAAAAGCTAAAGTTGCACCAATACCAAAAGTCATAGCAGCATTGTCCTGCACGAGCCGAACGTTTTGATTTATGATTTGTTGAAACAGAGTGAATGCTTCATGAACTTTCACACTGTTGGAATTTCCGGCGAATGTTTTGCTCTCGGGGAAAGAAACTTCGGCTGTTTGTGTTTTTTCTTCCTCCAGGTCCAAAGTTCTGCCTTGTTTTTTGTCGCGTCGTCCAGTTTTACAGCTGCCAGGACTTCGGCTGTGTCTCGTTTGTTGGGCCGACTGAGCAGCAGGTTCTGGTTCTCGCCTGACCCCGGAGGACTCACAGACTCTAAACCCAACCCGACTCCCTTAACGTTCCCAGGAAGTCTTCCATTAAAAAACACAGTTGCCGTGGTTACGCCCACCTCTGGCTAGCTTTTAGCTCTTTATTCAGGCTCATTGAATCCTAGTTTTCTGATTTTGCTTTATTTAAAGTTTTAGGATCTGAGTGAACGTCCTTCTTTAATCTGAAGGGTGAGGCTCACGAGCGTCCGCCGACTGAAGCGCCGAAGCCGCTCCTCACCTTCATCCTTCAGCTCGTGTGTTTGCCGCCTGCAGCTGTTGTGATCTTCTCTGATACTTTGCTGCAGCTGCTAACGCACAACTCGTTGCACAATCAACACCGGGCACCAACAGACAGATCCGGCTTGTTGTGAGTGAGCAGGAACAGAATATGTTTAACTGAAAGGCAGAAGGCGGTAACGTCTGCGTGTCTGTTAGCAAAATATCTCATGAAACACAGGACGGATTTGAAGGAATCTTGTAGAACATCATCGCTGGTTATACATCTACAACTGATTAATGTTTGGAGCCAGCCCAATTCAAGATGGCCACCACAGCTTACTGATTTAAAAAAAAAAAACGCAACAATTGACGTTAAGTCGGTCAATTCTGTAGATATTAGGCGAAGGTTTGGTTTGGTAGTAGCTGAGAGTCGTTCAGAACATATAATCTGAACAGATTGATTGAGCTCTTTTAGTCGTTAAATATTTGGAGCAGACTTTGTCCGTTAGCAAAATATCTCATTTAGAGAAACTTACAGGAAATAAGCATGACGTGCATCAGCAGAGGGTCTGAGGTGCAGTCATTTCAAAATTTAAATTACAGTGAAGTTTGTTTCCTTCACTTCCTGTTTGTGAGCTCTTTGACAGATTCCCACACAGAAAAGGTTTGCTTTAGCTGCTTTGCTGCTGTCTGTCCAAAGTAGCCGGCATCAGCTGAAGCGTTTCTGTATTCTGAGTTTTCCAAGAAGCTACTTTCAGCTGTTTTTCCAGCTGTTTTGTGCTCCTTTCAGATTCTTTCTGTTAACTACAACATTTTTGTGCTTCTTCTAACTTCTTTCTGCTGATGTCAGCTTGTTCTACTCCATTCAGCTTATTTCTACAAGTTTATGCATTTTCTGCTATTTCAGCTACTATTTAGCAGTTTTTATGCTAATTTATCCTTTTCAGCTAATTCCTCATTTTTTGCACTCATTTAAACTTTTTTCAGCCTAATTCAGCAAAAATGTGCTCTCTCCACTTCCTTCTGCTATTTAAGTTTCTTTCTACCTTTTAGCTACTTTTCAGTTGTTGTTTTTTTGTTGCTAATTTCAGCTTTTTTCAGACAATTTTCACTTTTTGTGCTCATTTCAGCTTCTTTCAGCTAAATTGGCAAACATCTTCTTTTTGCTTTCTTCTGCTAATTTAATTCAGCTTCTTCTACCTTTTCAGCTACTTTATAGCATTGTTAGCTAATTTCAGCTGTTTTTAGATAATTTCAAGTTTTTCGTGGTAATTTTTGCTACTTTCAGCCTAATTAAATATTTTCTGCTAATTTCAGCTTGCTGTGCTCCTTTCAGCTTTTTCTCCTAGTTTCAGTTTTTTTCTGCTATTTCAGCTACTATTTAACTGTTTTATGCAAATTTTAGCTTTTTCAGCTAATTCCATTTTTTAAGCTCATTTAAACTTTCAACTTTCAACTGGGTTCAACTGTCTCCCTCTTACAATGCTCTTATTGCTAGTATCACTCAGCCCTCTGTGAATAGCAAACAACCATCAGGGTGCTAATGATCCATCGTTAGGCTGATGGTCCTCCTTGATCATGTGAGCAGCTGGTTTCGGCTGTCATCAGCCAACTGGTTGATCCACTGTGAGAGGGTGCTATTTATAAGACTGAGCTGAATACAGCACCTCAGACTGAGGAAGTCTTTCGGACGAAAGACGAAACGTTTCTACAATTTTTTTTGCTTTGTTTTGTTTTTTGAATGTCCAGAGGACCAGACTTAGCTTTTTTAGATTTTTCTACCTGGATTATTGAGCATGCATCAGGGCATTTAAACTTTCCCCTTCCTTCTGGTAGCTTAAGCTTCCCTTTGACTTTTCAGGTACTTAAAAAAAAACATTTCAGCTTTTTAAGCCAATTTCCTAAGTTTTGTGCTCATTCTTTTTATTTAAACCTAATTCAGCAAATATGTGTTCTTTCTGCTTTCTTTCACTAACTTAAGCTTGTTCTTCCATTTCAGCCACTTTTCAGCTGTTCTTCAGCAATAAGCATTCACACTACCGTAAATGCAATTTCTAGTTTGAATAGTTTTTGACTTCCTGTACAGGAGTACAAGTGAAAACATTCTTCAGAAACATCTGGTTGTCCTGCAGCAGATTCAATTCCGGCTAATTGGTCCAACCAGGACGCTGCTCCCAGCATGCACCTCTCTTCGTGAGGGAGGGCCTTCAGGCTCCGCCCCTCACTGCCTTCAAAACCAAGAGAAACATTAACAAAATTAAGTTTTATTTGTTTATTTGCGGACAAAAAGGTGCAGTTTGTTGCCGACAGCTGCTCTCTTTCTCACATTTTAAAGAGATCAGTTGTCCAGATAAACACTAAACTTATTGATTGCGTGTGATTGAACACGTCGCTAAATGTTTTAAAGTCACGTGAGGCTCTAATTCTGTTATAAACACCAAACTTATTGTTTGCGTGTGATTGAACACGTCGCTAAATGTTTTAAAGTCACGTGAGGCTCTAATTCTGTTATAAAAGTATCAAAGTGAATTAAACGAGTGAATAAATTTTATTTTTGGTACTTCGTTCAAAATTACGAGAAGACAGAGAATTTTAGTTGTTCTACATGTGGAGCAGAAGCTGAATACATCCTCAAAGAATAATCAAATGTGGGTGAGCTGAGCTGGGTGGGTGCTGGAGGTGTTGGGGTGCTGGGGTGTTGGGGTGTGCTGCAGTTGTCCTCGGAGCCAGAGCTGCCAGTCGGCTCGAACAGAGCAGCCTTTGTTAGCCAGGATGCTGGAGTCCTTGTGACCAGACCTGCTACTCCCTCTCTGAAGAAGGGGGTCGGGGCCCCCAGGAGGTGGGGCCTCCATGGGGGGCTCGAGGGGAGTAAGACTCCCCCTCCTGCTGTTCATCCTCGCTGCACAGACAACAAGTGTTGCAGCAGGAATGGATGACTGATCACTCCATCGTCTCTGATTGGTCCGTGCACCTGTCAATCACAGCTCGAGAGCAGATGGGCGTGTCTGGAGGCGGGCCTCTGTTTTATTGTTGAGGCAGAGCAGAAGTTACCCAACAGCACGAGGAGCCAAAGTTGATCTCTTTACAGAATAATTGATCCATTTTTCAGATAAGAATGATTTTTGTTGTGAATCAAACCTAAGAAATTATTTTTATGTTTTATAATTTTCCATCGCCACATCGTTGAAGAGGTTTTTCATGTGATCAACATTCTCAGGATTGTTTTCCTGTTGTTTTCAAGTGTCACATAAAATCTGGTTCTGGTCCAAACAGAACCAGAACCTGTTTTGTTGCCGTTCCTTTGCCGGATCGGTCCATTAAACGTGAGCCGATTTTGGCTAAAAGTCCAGTCAAAGCTGAACATTTGTAGCTACAATTAATCTGCATGTACCGTGTTTTCCAGCGTATAAGTTGCAGGTTTTTTTTTGTTTTGCGTAGATTTGTCCGTCCTGCAACTTATTTGCAGAAGCGACTTACATACGTTTTTTTCCCCCATATTCATAACACAATTTTTGACTGACGCTTTAAATTTTGAAGAACTGCAACAGTGAGTCCTCCCGTGCGCGCTCGCTTCATTCAGCTGGTGCAGGCGGAGGAACGCTGGAGCGCTAGCAGCTCCGGCTGGATGGTGCCGCGCCGCCCAGGCAAAATGAAGCCGCTTTGACCTTTAAATAAACACATAACAAATGCAACTTATATGTTTTTCTCTTCATGATGCTTTTTTTGACTGATGTGACTTATACACAAGAAAATACGGTAGTTTAAATAATCACGGTAGTTAGTTAATTAACAAATATTTGAAACCATGCACAGCTTGAAGCATAAATCAGAAGGTTTAAAGTATTTGCAGAAAAGAAGAAGCCCGCTGCAGACAGTCAGAGTGTCAGAGAGAATTTATTGTCATTTGCACCGCATGTAGTACATGTGTTGAAAACGAGATTATGTACACAGGGTCCCAGTTACATCCAACAACAAATGCAAGAGAAAAACAATAATAACATCTAGGATTAACTAAGAGAGACATCAGCTAGTAATACACTAAGCCCTAATGTAGTAGAAAAACATCATTATAAACAGCAGCACGAACATGAGCAGATGGTCACAGATGAACGCAGATAGTCACAGATGAACGCAGCAACAAGAAACAGATCAGTATCAGCATGATGTGACATTTTGCAGTGTTTATTCTTATTATTTATTTATTCATGAGTCTGACAGCCTCAGGGTAGAAGCTGTTCCTCAGTCTAGTGGTTCTACATTTGATGCTCCTCAACCTCCGTCCCGAGGGGAGTGGTGCAAAGAGTGAGTGTGCTGGGTGAGTGAGGTCTTTCATGATGCAGGTGAAAAAGTCCACCACCAAAAAGACAGGCTAACAAAGCTAAGCTGTGTAAAATTCTGCAAAAGCCAGATTGATATCATTTCACTAACAAGGTCGATCCGGTCTTTCACGTGACGTTTCCCCTCAGGTTTTAAGTAAACGTCGTTTAGTCCTGCATCCAAATCGGCTTGCGGCCCTCAGAGTCGTGAGTCTTTCAAATCCTCAGCCTCCTGGCGGCTTTACTGATGAATCGTGTTGAAACGCTCTGTCTGATCCACGCCCTCTGCTTCCAGAGCGACCGCCTCTTGATCAAAGGAGCGAAGATCGTGAACGATGACCAGTCCTTCTGCGCTGACGTCTACATGGAGGACGGGGTCATTAAGTGAGTTTACCGGCTTTTCTTTGTCCCATTGTTTTGTTCACAAAACGAACAATGAAATGGTCTGTGTACACGGTTCTGCCCAAGTTGTCAACGTTTCTTTGTTCTCAGGCAAATCGGGGAGAGCCTCATCGTTCCCGGCGGGGTGAAAACCATCGACGCCCACGGTCGCATGTTGATGCCGGGCGGCATCGACGTGCACACGCGGTTCCAGATGCCCGACCGGGGAATGACGTCCGCTGACGACTTCTACCAGGGCTCCAAGGCGGCGCTGGCCGGCGGGTCCACGATGATTAGTGAGTCCGACTCAAAGACCGGACCTTCGGTTGCTGGAGAGTCACTTGTGAGGCCGGTTTTGTGTCAGAGCTCTAATCCACGGCGTCCTAATTTCACCTTTCCGCTAGGGATGGGGCCGATCCGATCCAGTATCGGTATCGGCATCCGATACCAGCATAATTTAAGTATCGGATTTTCCGATCCAACCTGCCAATATTTCTGATTCAGCTTCAAAAAGCTTTTGTGTTCCACCATATTCTGTGACTGCCGTCTTAACATTGTGTGAGTTAAACCCAATGTAGACAAAAACAGTCCACTCCCCTTAACCACTACAGGAGTGGATTTTGTTGTCTTTCCCATAATGCTTAGTGGTATTTTAGTTTTCCAGCTGCACCATGAGTGAGAAGGACAACTGAAAAACCGCTAAGCATTATGGGAAAGACAACACAGTCCACTCCCCTTAACCACTACGGGAGTGGATTTTGTTGTCTTTCCCATAATGCTTAGCGGTATTTTAGTTTTCCAGCTGCACCATGAGTGAGAAGGACAACTGAAAAACCGCTAAGCATTATGGGAAAGACAACACAGTCCACTCCCCTTAACCACTACGGGAGTGGATTTTGTTGTCTTTCCCATAATGCTTAGCAGTATTTTAGTTTTCCAGCTGCACCATGAGTGAGAAGGACAACTGAAAAACCGCTAAGCATTATGGGAAAGACAACACAGTCCACTCCCCTTAACCACTACGGGAGTGGATTTTGTTGTCTTTCCCATAATGCTTAGCGGTATTTTAGTTTTCCAGCTGCACCATGAGTGAGAAGGACAACTGAAAAACCGCTAAGCATTATGGGAAAGACAACACAGTCCACTCCCCTTAACCACTACGGGAGTGGATTTTGTTGTCTTTCCCATAATGCTTAGCGGTATTTTAGTTTTCCAGCTGCACCATGAGTGAGAAGGACAACTGAAAAACCGCTAAGCATTATGGGAAAGACAACACAGTCCACTCCCCTTAACCACTACGGGAGTGGATTTTGTTGTCTTTCCCATAATGCTTAGCAGTATTTTAGTTTTCCAGCTGCACCATGAGTGAAAAAGACGTCTGTGATATAGACCTGCCTCTTGTTTGCTGTTAAAGTTTGGGTTTCCTGTTGTGAGGCCCAGAGTGTCCTCGTTGGGTTTAACTCACACAATGTTAAGACAGTAGTCTCAGTTCAAAAAATTCATTATTACAGCCTCATATACCTGAACCGTATCGGTATCGGTCGATACCCAGATTTAAGTATCAGATCGGAAGTAAGAAATGTGGATCGGTGCATCCCTACTTTCCACACAACGATTCAGCATTTCTGAATCGTCTTCGATTGGAAGTGTTTTAATGAGAACAGGAAGTGGGTTTGTGATGCGACGCTTCGTTCGAGGAGCGGTGCGATGAAAATTAATTTCAGTTTTTGTCCGACGTCACGGAGCAAAGAGGGGGGAATAGGAAATCCCGTCCAGCTTGATAAATTGAAAAATAAATCGGGTACCATCTCCCGAAATTCGGTGTGTGGCTTCACAAGATATAAAAAAAGTCCACCACCAAAAATTGGGTTGCATGTCAAAATCCAAGATGGCCGCCCCCATATGTAAACTGACCACCCTTATCGCTTGAGAAAACTGTTTTCTAGTTTTCATGTTGCCTAAAAGTATATTTTCCTCAAAGGATCGAGGTGGCCAAAGATTATTCTATGGTGGTCAAGGCCACCACTGGCCACCCTCTGGCTGTGCCTTTGCGCCTGGTGGTGCTCCCTCCACTCACCTCCATCACTCCGTGCTGCCTTTAACAAACAAAATAAAAGCAAAACTACCTTTTATCAGCGCCCTGTCACAAACACGCAGTTTATTCTGGTTATTTAGTGAAATATATGAAAAATACCAAATATACGAGTTTTAGTTCCAACATGGTGGAAGTGAGTGATTCTCTCTGTTTCAGGTGTTTCATTCCTATTCTCCTAAACACGTGACTTTTAGTCCCTCTACTGCTGAAGATATTTATTTAAGGCTGTAAATGTCTATTTGTTCTTGTCTTACACTTTTCTTCATTTAACGAAAAACACAACAAAGTGTGGCACCTTGGAGGCAACACGCGGACTCTGGAGGCGACTTCAGCAGAATGAAAACTGCTAAATTAAAGACAAACAAAGCAGCAAGCTGTAAGTTGCTGAATCTGCAGCTCATCCTCTCCATGGCAGCAAAACAAACCCTCCCGGTGCCCCGGTGCCACCTCCGGGGTCAGACGGGTCCGCACCGTGATGCACAGTGGCCCCTGAAGACAGGCGCCATTTCACTCGCAGTTACAGAAATAATTAGTTTAACGCTTCTGCTCCATGTTTCCTGGTGAACTGGAGCTGAACTGTCTGTCTGTAAAAGATGGCTGCTGCTGCACACGTTACATCACATGACTTGTTGCCTAAAAGACAAACAAAATGTTGAATTTTGCCTTTTTGTAATCGAGCATGTTTGTTTGTTTGTTTATTTATTCATTTCATTTCAATTTAAAAAACAATTTAATTTCAAGAAAAAAAACAAAATATAAAATACTTATAAAATGAAAGGCGGCAGAAGAATAATAAAATCTTATCAATTCTGCCCCTTCTTAACAAAATCAATTCAAGCAATAATCACAAATAATACAACAAACCACAAAACTTATCACAATTATTCATTATATTTCCCTAATATTAACTAACTTAACTATATCTCATCAGCATCATATTCTTGATCTTTTTATTAAATACAAATAATGATTCCTCTTTTTTAATATCATTATTCAAACCATTCCATAAATCAATTCCCCTCATTAAAGTAGGCCTACCCCTTAAACTTGTTCTAAACTTTGGCTTAACAAAAATATCCGTACCTTTTAAATTATATACTCCTTTTTACAAAATACGCTTGTATGTTCGATGGTAAATTGTGATTCTGAGCCCTGTACATTAGTAATAGAATAAAGTAGTCCACCAAATCATAAAACTTGAGTAATTTCAGTTGATAAAATAAAATACTTGAAGGATGACAATAATGTTTTCTTGAGATAATTCTTACAGCTCTTTTTTGTAAAATAAAAATAGACTTGGTTACAGTTTTACAAGCTGTACCCCAGACACCAATACAATAAATTAAATGTGGCACAATAATTGTATTATACAGCAAACACAAAGCCTTGTCAGTCAGTAAGTCCCTCGCTTTATATAGTACTGACATGGACTTAGACATTTTAGTTCTTACAAAATTTATGTTTTTTCCATGACAATTTATCATCGATAATTACTCCCAAAAACTTTACTTCATTCACTCTTTGTATCTCAACACCATCAATTTTGGAAAGAAAATCCACAGTTGACTTTTTTTTTTTACTAAATATCATATACAGGTAGTCCCCGACTTACGAGCGCTCTGACTTACGAGGTCCTGGACTTACGAGCATGCATCTCCATCCATCCATCCATCTTCTTCCGCTTATCCGGGGTCGGGTCGCGGGGGTAGCAGCCTAAGTAGGGAGGCCCAGACTTCCCTCTCCCCAGCCACTTGGAGCAGCTCCTCCGGGGGAATCCCAAGGCGTTCCCAGGCCAGCCGAGAAACATAGTCCCTCCAGCGCGTCCTGGGTCTTCCTCTGGGTCTCCTCCCGGTGGGACGTGCCCGGAACACCTCACCAGGGAGGCGTCCAGGAGGCATCCTAACCAGATGCCCGAGCCACCTCAACTGGCTCCTCTCGATGTGGAGAAGCAGCGGCTCTACTCCGAGTCCCTCCCGGATGACTGAGCTTCTCACCCTATCTCTAAGGGAGAGTCCAGCCACCCTGCGGAGAAAACTCATTTCAGCCGCTTGTATCCGAGATCTTGTTCTTTCGGTCATAACCCAAAGCTCATGACCATAGATGAGGGTGGGAACGTAGATCGATCGGTAAATTGAGAGCTTTGCCTTTTGACTCAGCTCTCTCTTCACCACGACAGACCGGTACAGCGCCCGCTTCACTGCGGACGCTGCACCTATCCGCCTATCGATCTCACGCCCCAGTTTTCCCTCATTCGTGAACAAGATCCCGAGATACTTAAACTCCTCCACTTGGGGCAGGACCTCCTCCCCGACCCGGAGAGGGCATGCTACCCTTTTCCGGCTCAAGACCATGGCCTCGGATTTGGAGGAACTGATCCTCATCCCGGCCGCATCGCATTCAGCTGCAAACCGCTCCAGCGAAAGCTGTAGATCACGAGCTGATGAAGCCAATAGGACCACATCATCTGCAAAAAACAGAGAAGCGATTCTAAGGTCACCAAAACGGATCCTCTCAACACCTTGGCTGCGCCTAGAAATTCTGTCCATAAAAGTTATGAACAGAATCGGTGACAAAGGGCAACCTTGGCGGAGTCCAACTCTCACCGGAAACGAGCCTGACTTACTGCCGGCAATGCGGACCAAGCTCTGACACCGGTCGTACAGGGACCTAACAGCCCTTATCAAAGGGCCTGGTACCCCATACTCCCGGAGTACCCCCCACAGAACCCCCCGAGGGACGCGGTCGAATGCCTTCTCCAAGTCCACAAAACACATGTAAACTGGTTGGGCAAACTCCCACGCACCCTCCAGGACCCTGCTGAGGGTGTAGAGCTGGTCCAGTGTTCCACGACCAGGACGAAAACCACACTGCTCCTCCTGAATCCGAGGTTCGACTATCCGACGGACCCTCCTCTCCAGAACCCCTGAATAGACCTTACCAGGGAGGCTTAAGAGTGTGATCCCCCTATAGTTGGAACACACCCTACGGTCCCCCTTTTTAAATAGGGGAACCACCACCCCAGTCTGCCAATCCAAGGGAACTGCCCCAGATGTCCACGCGATATTGCAGAGTCGCGTAAGCCAACACAACCCTACAACATCCAGAGCCCTAAGGAACTCCGGGCGAATCTCATCCACCCCCGGAGCCTTGCCACCGCGGAGCTTTTTAACCACCTCGGCGACCTCAGCACCAGAGATCAGAGAACCCGACCCAAAGTCCCCAGGCTCTGCTTCCTCAGTGGAAGACGTGCCAGTAGGATTGAGGAGGTCTTCGAAGTATTCCGCCCACCGACTCACAACATCCCGAGTTGAGGTCAGCAGCACGCCACCTCCACCATAAATGGTGTTGGTCTCGTACCTCTTTCCCCCCCTGAGACGCCGGATGGTGGACCAGAATCGCCTCGAAGCCGTACGGAAGTCATTCTCCATGGCCTCTCCGAACTCCTCCCACGCCCGAGTTTTTGCCTCAGCAACCACCCGAGCCGCATGCCGCTTGGACTGCCGGTACCTATCAGCTGCTTCCGGGGTCCCACAAGCCAAAAAGGCCCAATAGGACTCCTTCTTCAGCCTGACAGCATCCCTCACTGCCGGTGTCCACCACCGGGTTCGAGGGTTGCCACCTCGACAGGCACCAACAACCTTGCGGCCACAGCTCCGATAAGCTGCCTCGACAATAGAGGCGCGGAACACGGCCCACTCGGACTCCATGTCCCCCGCCTCCCTCGGAACGTGTTCAAAGCTCTCCCGGAGGTGGGAGTTAAAGCTCCGTCTTACGGGAGACTCTGCCAGACGTTCCCAGCAGACCCTCACGATACGTTTGGGTCTGCCAGGTCTGACCGGCATCCTCCCCCACCATCGGAGCCAACTCACCACCAGGTAGTGGTCAGTAGACAGCTCCGCCCCTCTCCTCACCCGAGTGTCCAAGACATGCGGCCGCAGATCAGATGAGACGACAACAAAGTCGATCATCGAACTGCGACCTAGGGTGTCCTGGTGCCAAGAGCACATATGGACACCCTTATGCTTAAACATGGTGTTCGTTATGGACAATCCATGACGAGCACAGAAGTCCAATAACAGAACACCACTCTGGTTCAGATCAGGGGGGCCGTTCCTCCCAACCACACCCCTCCAGGTCTCACTGTCATTGCCCACGTGAGCGTTGAAGTCCCCCAGTAGAACAAGGGAGTCCCCAGGAGGCGCACTCTCCAATACCCCCTCCAAGGACTCCAAAAAGGGTGGGTAGTCTGAGCTGCCGTTTGGTGCATAGGCACAAACAACAGTCAGAGCCCGTCCCCCCACACGTAGGCGAAGGGAGGCTACCCTCTCGTTCACCGGGGTGAACCCCAACGTACAGGCACCAAGATGGGGGGCAACCAGTATGCCCACTCCTGCTCGGCGCCTCTCACCAGGGGCAACTCCAGAGTGGAAGAGTGTCCAACCCCTCTCAAGGAAACTGGTTCCAGAGCCAGAGCCATGCGTTGAGGTGAGTCCGACTATTTCTAGCCGGAACCTCTCAACCTCACACACTAGCTCAGGCTCCTTCCCCACCAGAGAGGTGACATTCCATGTCCCAATGGCCAGCTTCTGTAGCCGAGGATCAGACCGCCAGGGTCCCCG